>JAJOOR010006389.1:0-61383 GCA_036250505.1 Solanum acaule
GTGTGATATGCTACGCAATCGATAAAACAAATTATACCACGATGATGAGCCCAACGCGTAGAACAACTTTCGTCAAGGACTTAAGTCGAGAAAATCTAAATTTCACTTGATCCTAGAAATGGGTTTCTCTAATTTCTCTGTTTTTTTATCTTAAAAATGGTGAAAAAAATCGAAGGAGACGATATATGTAACATTCCACCGACTTAGGGCCCCACCTCACGTGCCTGCTTGTGCAGTCCCACGAAAATGTGAATATCTCTCTATTCTGAAGTCGTATGAACAAACGGTTTGATGCGTTGGAAACTAGACTCGTAGACCTTCGATTCAATAGTTTGTGGGACCCATAACTCTTAATAGATTGGGAGAAAACGTCCGAGACATTTGACTCAAATTTCGGACAAATCTTTAAAAAGGAATTTACGGTAACTTTCGCCAACTTTTATTTTATCACTTACCTAACTTCAAAACTTGAGATACCACACTTGAACACTTAAAATATCACATAAAACATCATTTTTAATTTATTACTCACTCTCCTTGTCTTTCCATGAAGATACGAGTTAATTTATACGTTTTTAAAAGTCGGGGTGTTACACTTAGGATCCGTGTCAAAATAGTGTCAAGAAACATTAAAAGGATGGTCTAATGTTTGGTACATGTGTAGGAAAGAAAGAGAAATCTAGAAAACTGTAATGTGCAGAGAGTCCTATGGATGGGTCCTACAGGTCGTAGAAACTCCTACAGGCCGTAGGCACTCTTTGTAGAACCTTATTAAAATAAAAATCATTAAGGACTTGTTCTACGGGTCCCATCTATGAGTCGCAGTTCATTCAACAAATCGTAGTTGTCACGCGTAGAATTTATGTCCTAGTACTACTGCAACTTTAGGTATACGAGTGCACAATATGAACCATAGAAGTTTCTATGGTCATAGTTTGTACTCGTAGACTCTAGGTATGTTACTGAATTTTTCTAAGTTTTGAATCGATCTACAAAAGCTTTCTATGGCCTGTTGGAATTCCTACGATCCGTAGATGGGCTTTCGTAAGACCTAGTGAGTTTAAAATAGGCCAACCCTGTAACACCCCTAAATACTAACCAAGAGTCGCATGTCGATACACCATTGCTTAATTACTACAGTATGTTTTTTCTCATTTTGGGAACTTGAAATTTTGTGATATTTGCAAACTTGCTTAACATAAATTGTGATCGTAATTTAAGGAATTGTATTGGGGTATTTACGCAATATTCTAATTAGAATTACCTATAAATTGAAAGGGAGGTGAGGGATATACATATAGGTATATATGTATGCATTTTGGGCAGCACACTTTTGTTTGGGCAGCCACCTTTTAGTGACAACTATGTAAGTGATAAACATCACTTTTGTGACTATATTTTCACACCTCCTCTAGTGAAATTCGTTTCCCTGAAGTCTAAGAACCATAGAACATTATATAAATAGATTTTTCTTCAAAATCACAAGAGAAAAACTTGGTCCTTTTGGCTGGAATTCGAGACACACCCTTCCATTTGGTAAGTGATGAAATCTGTTTCCGAGCTGGGCAGTGTTTAGTATTTTATGCATATCTCGTTCTTTAGAAATTCGTTTACAGTGAATAAATATGATTCGGGAAGATAATTCATATACCAACAACTCTTATTTTTATGTAAAACTCTAACTTAGCTGTTATGGATTCGAAATATAGGACGCAACATAGGACAAGTTCTGTCCAGATTTCAGAATTAGAAATCCTGTAAGATCAACTGTTAGTGTTTTGATTATATTTTTTTGTACAAAATGTATTTTGCGATGATTATTGATAATTTCAAACCTTAATAGATGTACCTACATATTATATGAAGGATATAGAGTCCATTTTTGCCATTTTCCTTTACAAATCTAAGTTGCGACATGAGGTACTAGGCTGGCCAGAATTACTGTTTTGGGAGCATAGTCGTATTTGTATAGGCTAAGCTTACTTGTGATGATAATCCTGTTTTACGTCAACATTATTGAGCTACTAGGAATTAAAGAAGTTATTTAATTTTATTTTTAAGGAATTTGCCATCTTGACTCAGGATTTTTAGTTCGTCTTAAGTATGGAAGTTGTCCATTTTAAGTACGAACTAGAAAGCCATTTTTAATATGGTTCTTGGTTTTCTTGATTATTGGGCTTTGACCCTTCTTGATATAGGGTGTCGGTACTTCTTGATACTTGGTTATGCTTGGTGTGACGACATGATGTATATATTGGGCGAGCCTTGTTATTGAATCTCTTGGGGAATGGTGCTATGAGTGTTCTTGACATTCGGATCTTTAAATATCGAACTTGATACTCTTGATATATGGTTTACTTGATTTATTTATTATGTCTCAATTGTGCTGCTCATGACTTGAGAAAAGTAGCTTGATGAATACGTGGGCTCCGAACCTATAGTTTTTACACCACTAAGCTTTATGATTAGCGATAGTTGTTTTTATCATAGGGAATGATTGAGAGAATTCATGAAGCTGGCCATTGGAGATGGAGATTTTGAGAGCCTTAAGGAAGATCACATTTGCATATAGGCATCTATATTTTGTATAAACCTTGGAACTTATACATGATCTATGTGTTGTACATATACATAAAATTTAGAAGATTGATTTGATCATGTCACCATGGGTTGTAATATAAGTATGACTACATGTTTTGTTGTGTTGGGGTGTGTAAACCCAAGTCTTGTAATATACTAAATTTACTATTTGTTTTGAATGTTTGTGCGAAACATGAACCGGCTAATTTTGGTACTCGGAAGTTGGTAATATTCTTTTTATATCATTTGTAAGTGCGAGAATAGTATATGCATGGAAATCTCATAAGTTATTTGATAAGATTATTTTGGGAGGGTTCCACCGCCACAAGTTATAATTCTACGCAGTATCAATTTGATATCAAATAAATGTGTAAATGGGCAGACTTCACTTCCTTAACTATTTTTTTTTATGAATCTAATTCCTCTTCTAGATTATAATTAATATTCCCTTCGTTAATCTCTTTTAAATGTCACAAGTATTAAATTAGGTTTCTTCTTAAGTGGTAGTATCCTTCCGAAAGGGTTGCTACATACCCGACTCGCAACCCTCTTAAATAAAACCACCCAATTTTCAATTTTTCCCTAATTCATCTCCCTTTTTCAACCGTTACAACCCCAAAACTACCCACCCTTTCATCAACCTCCACATTCATCTATTAAATAACCCACATACTCCATCATCTTCCTCTTCTTCACCATTTTCCTTTTCTTTCTGCCTCTTTCCCCAAAATTATCCCATCTAGTAATCCTTTACGAGGCAGTCACGGGTCATAGTGAAGTAGGGCATTCGATTCTTTAGAATCAGACTACACACACACAATTTCTTCAACTTCATTTCGAATGGTATGAACTTCACCATTGATTAATTTCACTCGGTTGAAATTTGAAGTTGTGACTTGACCTACGGCTGAGATGTTGTTAGTTTAATTGATGAGTTAATAGTGAAATCAACCCCTAGGATGAGAGTATTGTGTGTATTGTCGATTGTTTTCATATGTGTCATGGTCTTTGCATAAATTAAATTGGTTTAAAACTAGACGTAGGGTTAAATATTAGTTTCATTATTGCAAAATCCAAGGAATGCTGGTTAATCGTTGTGATGTTAGTGATGAATGTTAGAGTTTGACAAGCATGAATTAAGATATGTTGGGCTTCTAGTTGAAATAAGCTTTGAAATTGCGTATGAATTAGTAACACTAGTATGGCCTGTTGTGACCGACGAGGATCTTCTACAGACCGTAGAATCTCTACGATTCGTAGTTGGCCCTTATAGATTGTCTTAAATAATGTAGTAGCCTAAGTTAGGAACTACATGTTGACTTATCGTCCTTAGTAATTTTGATGGACCGTAGTGGCAAACCGTAGTTCCAACTTCAGAAACATAAAATTTTCCTTCTTTTCTACAATTGGTTCCTATGGCCCATAGGAACTTCTTGGTCGGTAGGAACTCACCCATAAGACCAAAAGTAGTGAAATTTCTGCCATTTTTTAGTATTATTGTTTATTTTTCAGCTTTCTTGATTTCTTTTAGTATGTTTATGGTACTAACAGGTCTTCCACAAGTACTATGCTACCGAAAGGTACTTCAAAGAGAGGGGACAAGTCCACCGTACCTTCGTACTGGGGTAGGACTACTTCCAAATATCAGTTGGTTAACAAAACCTCTGAGGATGAGCAGAGTAGCTCAGAATATGATCCAGGTGTTAGAGAGGGCTCACCTAAAAAACTGCATACCATGCGACAACATACAAAATAATAAAAGGTGATTGCGGACCAGATTGGCATGGTCGGACCCCACGAAGATCAGTTCCCCTGTCTGAAGAGGGAGTGGAAGCCTCTAGCCAGGATGCTACATCACAAGTATGGTCGGCATGTGGCTCCCCGTCCGAGTTAGGGTCCCGATCACAGTCTTGTTTAGAGTCTGATTCTCGCTTATCTAAGTTTGGAGAAGAGGAGGATGCACCACATACTAGATCTTCTAAGCCAATACAAGTTGTTTGAGAGCCAAACCGGTGGTGTGTCACCGTATATATCACGAGTGAGCCCAAGCTAACCCTGAGTCTGACTTATCATAAGCATATTGAAAATAACTAAGTAAAACATGAACTATGCGGAAGCTAAGTCAATATATATCTGAAGAGGAACAAGCCCAACTAGTCTCAATGTAAATATAACATAATCTACAAGTTTTTGTGAAGAATGAAACAACACTTAACAACTCTCGTGTTGAATCTACTACTATGTCTGAAAAGCCTCTACTGAAAGTAGTTGCTGGGACAAGCCCCCTGCTAACTGTAACAAATTGAAAACTGAAAGTAAAGACCTAAAATGAAAGCATGTCTATTGTCCTAAAAATATGAGGATTCACCACTGAAACTGCTGAATGCGGATCGAGAATCGATCTATGCATGATCTAGATGCTGATTACCTGAACCTATATCATAAAACAATGTAGCACAAAGTATGCATCAGTACTTAGAATGTACTGAGCATGCAGTATAGAGATACTACTGTGAATAAAGTATGTAGGCTAAATAATACATAAGTGAGAAATGATATAATCTGAACAAAAATATAGATATCTACAGAAGTATAACTGAAAAGAATTGAACTGGATGTAATGACCAAGTACTAATCATGAAAGTAACATGCTGAACTAAATGCTGAAGTATATACTGAAAACCTGGTCAAATGCACTAAGAGTTTGATTGTGGGAGCTACTAATTACCGAAATAAACCACATGAGATAAACATGGAGTCTGATATATACACCCCATCGAGAGGACCCAATATACCTTGCCAGGGGTATAAAGGCATGATTGTGACCTGATCACTAATACTGATGCCCAACAGAGGGGACTTATGATCTTATGCGGGCACGTAGTTCTGAGATTTTGACGGTACGCTGAAACCTAGTCCAACTCGGTGCTAAGTGTACTCCCATCTGAATATTCATGAAGCTAAAATGTACAAAATATGAATAGCTCAAAAGTTGATATGCTAACTGAGAATGTGACATTCAAAATTTGGAGCATGATTTTCTTTTTAACTGACCTTGAAAGTATAATTCATGAACTAAAAGAATTTACACAAACTAGGGTTCTTAGTTTTATACAAGTAATTATGCAAAGTTTCCAAGAAAACATACTATTTTGACTAAGGATACTACAACAACAAAAATCACCATGAATCTCCAAGGTTTTATAAACCCTAGGTCTAAACAAGCTATGAAAAATCAAAGAACTTACTGAATTCTAGGGACCTAGTCGATGAAAGGAACCCACTAGTGAAATGGTGATGAAATATACGGAGAAATCCTTTGGAATTTAGGGCTGAGCTTTGAAGAACACGATTGCTTGTTCTTGAAAGAAACTGGCGCCTCTTTATCTTTTCTTCGTTCTAACTTGGATGAAATTTTGGAGAATGAGGGTTCTGGGTATGTCTGACTAGATTATTAGGCTTAAACTGAGTAAAGCGACGTAGTTTAGGCATCAAACGATGTAGTTTAAGTTCCCAAAGCATAGGGAAAAAGATAAAAATGACCCTGACTTTAAGCTGACGAAGAGCCATCTACTACAGGACTGAAAGACCGTCGTTTGAGCTATAGACCTTCATCTGGGTCATGGTTTACTGCCCTACTCGACACTAAAACAAGCATAACGTTTTACTCCAAGCTTGGATTTTTGCAAACTCGGTGGTGTTGAAAATAGGATTCAATTATCTTTAATTTGATAGGTTATGGGCCACCTAATTCATTGTGTGCTAAAAGATATGACTGTTTGAAGTTGACCCAAAAGACATTTTTCTCTAACTATCTACTGACCCTCACCTACGGTCCTTAGGTCCAACCACGGACCGTATTGGTCGGCCGTGGGTGTGATCAGACACACCTAGGTCTGGAACCCAACGACAGGACCCCACCTACGGTTCATGGGTCCATCGACGGACCATCGTTGTGAGCCGTCATACACTACTGGGACTTTACATTTGTTGGAAAACTTAACTCATCATCTACGACACCTACCTACGGAGCAGCGTCCCACCTACAGCCCATGGGTTGTGTTGTTAGTGCTGGCACTAGACTTTCTAAAAACCTGAAATTTCCATCTTTTTAATCTGAGGTGTTACAATATATTCCCCTTGGGATCATTAGTCCTCAAATGAAGGCTAAGCAAGTTGAGTGTGGAGGGAAGGAGCTGCAGTCCCTACCACTAAGTACTAGAAATTTATATCAATCTGAATTGAGTTCCATGATCATGCAAATGTGCTGAAATGCAAGGATAACGGAGGGAACAAGATACTGAGATTGAATTACACAAGAGTAAACTGAGAGACGAGAGAGGAAATATTACCTCAAATTGAAACAAAATCATAAGGGAAGAGGTAAGGATACTTGGCCTTCATGGCTGCTTCTGCTTCCCAAGTAACTCCTTCTATGGACTGACTCCTCCACAAAACTTTTACTCAAGCGACTTCTTTATTTCTCACCCTACGAACCTGACGGTCAAGAATTTCAACTGGCACCTCTTCAAAAGTGAGACTATCCTTCACATCCACACTCTCTAGTGGAACTATCGATGCCGGATCACCTACACACTTCTTCAACAAGGAAATGTGAAAGACTGGATGAACCCTGTTAGTTTTGTTGGCAACTCTAACTCATAGGCCACCTTACAAACCCTTTTCAGGATCTCGTAAGGATCTACATACCTAGGGCTGAGCTTCCCTTTCTTTCCAAACCTCATCACCCCCTTCATAGGTGACACCTTTAGGATAACCCAATCATCAATTTCAATCTCTGAGTCACTTCTCCTCACATTTGCATAGGACTTCTGATGACTCTGAGTTGTCTGTAGTTTATCTCTGATGAGCTGAACTTTATCTATAGCCTCATGAACCGAATATGGCCCAATCTAGGCTGCTTCACCTACTTCAAACCAACCAATCGGGGACCTGCCTCTACGCTGATATAGTGTGTCATATGGGGCCATCTGAGTACTGGAATAAAAGCTATTATTATAGGCAAACTCTATGAGAGGTAGGTGATCATTTGAAATACCCTTAAAATTGATCACATAAGCTCTCAACGTGTCCTCTAAGGTCTGAATGGTACGCTCTGCCTGACCATCCGTTTGTGGATGAAATGTTGTACTGAGATTTACCTGAGTACCAAGACTTTTCTGAAATGATTTCCAGAAATGAGAGGTAAACTGAGGACCTCTATCTGAGATGATGGATAAGGGAACCCCATGCAACCTGACTATGTCATTGATGTAGAGTTTGGTGTAGTCCTCCGCTTAATCTGTAGTCATGACAGCCAAGAAGTGTGCGAACTTCGTGACTCTATCCATTATCACCCAAATGGAATCATGTTGTCTGCGAGTACGATGTAAAACCATAATAAATTCTATGTTTATCACTTCCCACTTTCATGTAGGAATGTTAATCTCTTGAGTCATGCCTCCTAGTTTCTGATGTTCATCCTTAACCTGTTGAAATTTAGGACACTTATCCACAAAGTCTACTATGTCCCTCTTTATGTTGTTCTACCAAAAGACTTCCCGTAGATCACAGTACATCTTAGTGGAAACCTGGATGAATGGAATACCTAGACTTATGAGCTTTTCTAAGGATCTGCCACCTCAACTCATCCACATTAGGGACATATAAGCGACCATGGTAACAAAGCACACCATCTCCCTCTTGGGAGAAAACCTCAACTTTCTGCTGATGAACTGCACCTTCAACTGAAGTAACATATGATCACTGTCCTATTTTTCCTTAACCTCCGCTACCAATGAAGATTCTGATCCATTCTGGACTATCACACCACCATCTGATGTGTCTGTAAGGTAAACTCCTAAGCGAGCAAGCCAGTGATCATCTTTGGCTAACTCTTTCTTTTCTTCCTCAACATGTGATACACTGCCCATAGACAGTCTGATGAGAGCATCAACCACTACATTGGCCTTACTCGGTTGGTAAAGCACATGCATGTCATAGTCTTTGAGGAATTCAAGCCATCTCCTTTGATGAAGATTCAACTCTTTATGGGTGAACACATACTAGAGGCTCTTATGATCTGTGAACACATCAACATGAACACCATACAAGTAGTGTCTCCAAATCTCTAGGGCAAATACTATGGCTGCAAGTTTGAGGTTATGAATCAGGTAATTCGTTTCGTAGACCTTAAGCTGTCTAGAAGCATACGCTATGACCTTACCTCACTGCATCAACACATAACCTAGGCCAACCTTGGATGCATCACAATAAATTGCATAATCGTCCGAACCATCTGGTAGAGTTAAGACTGGAGCTGTAGTCAACCTAGTCATCAGTTCTGAGATGTTTTTCTTACATTCATCTGACCACTGAAACTTGACCTTTTCCTCTGTCAACTTGGTAAATGGGGAATCTATGGATGAAAATCCTTCCACAAACCTTCTATAATAACCGGCCAAACCCAAGAAACTTCTGATATCAGTTGGAGAGGTGGGTCCGACACAGTGTAGTATTGCCTCAATTTTTTGAGAGAACCATCTTTATTTTTCTGGAACAACACTTGATCACCCCATGAAGAGATACTAGGTCTGATGAAGCCCTTATCTAGAAGGTCTTTCAATTCCTCTTTCAATTCCTTAAGCTCGACTGGAGCCATTCTATAAGGAGGAATCGAAATAAGGTGGGTATCTGGGAGGAGATCTATTCCGAAGTCGATTTCCCTTTTGGGAGAAACTCTGGGAAGATCTTCTAGGAATAATTCTGGAAACTCATTTACTACTGGGACTAACTCAAGAGTTGGGGTTTCAGATTTTGAATCTTTAACCTGAACGAGATGATAGACATACCCGTTGGAAATAATTTTCCTAGCATTAAGGTAAGAGATAAATCAACCTATAGGCACTGAGTTACTACCCTTCCACTCTAAGACTGACTCGTTTGGAAACTGAAATCGAACGATCCAAGTTCTACAACCGATTGAGGCATAACAAGAATATAACCAATCCATGCCTAGAATGATATCTAAATCTACAATTTCTAACTCTACAAGATCTGTTGAGGTGACTTTTTGACAGATTATGATGGGGCAATTTTGTATACCCGTCTACCTATAATTGGGTCACCAACTGGAGTAGAGACTGAGAAGGGTTCTGAGAGAGTTTCTGGACTAACACCGAAGCTTACTGCTATATACAGAGTTACAAAAGATAGTTTAGCCCCTAGATCTAATAATGCATAAACATATAAATGAAAGACTCTCAACATACCAATGACCACATTGGGAGAATCCTCTTGGTCCTGGCGAGCCTAAAGAGCATACAACTTATTTTGCCGCTGACCACCACTTGTACCAGACCAAGCACCCCACTGAGTGGGGCAACCCACTGGAGCTAAAGTAGTAGACTGAGCCTTGTTACCTCTTTGTCCTTTCCTGGAAGAAGGGAAATCCTTTAACCTATGACTAGACTGATCGCATAAAAAACTCCCCTCTGCCAACAAAACACTCACCGGAATAGTTCTCCCACACTTTGGGCAAGTTGGGAAAGTCCTGTTACCTGAAGTACTCCCCTAAGACTTAGAACCTGATGCCCTACCTTTCTAATCCTGTCAAAACCTGGGGGATGGAGCACTAGCTAATGAAAGTGCTGGGGCTGTAGACCTTTGCTGAAACTGTGAGCGATTTCAACTGCCCAACTTTTGCTGTGAGTATTCATAATTTCCTGTTCTAGACTTTTTATTATCCTTAGACATTTCCCTAAGTTTATCTCCCTCAACCTTCTGAACATAAGTCATTAGTCTGTATATATTTATATCGTCTAGAAGCATATAATTTCTTCACTTGGTCTTTACTAGATCAGACACCCAAATAACAACTTACTCATTTGTGCCCTTGGATTGGCAACCATGTGTGGAGCATTCCTGGAGAGCTGGGTGAACTTCAGCCCATACTTTTGGACCAACATTGAACCCTGCTTCAAGTTCATAAACTCTTGTGCCTTAGTTTCTCTCAACTCCCCTGGAAAGAACTTGTCCAAAAGAGCTCTCATTAAATAATCTGAAGTCGCAGGAGCTGCATCCGTACCCCTGTTGTCTTTTCACTCAGTGAACCAGATATGAGGCACTTCATTAAGTTGGTAGGATGCCAGCTGCACCCTGTCATTTCCAATCACCTGCATCACCTCTAGGATCTTCTTGACTTCATCAATGAAGTTGTGTGGGCACTCACCAACCTTCGACCCTATAAATTCTGGTAGATTCATACGAACAAAGTCTCGAACCCTAGTTGCAGCTGATCCACCCGTGGTATTTGCAGGAACTGTGGCATGCTAATTATTCTGATTGGCTACACACTAAGCCAAGAGCTGGACCACACTGTGAAATTCTACATTCGTAACCTAATGGTTTGGGACTAGAGGAACTGTGTTAGCATTGCATGCATTAGCATTCTGTACGTTAGCTCTACGAGGATGAATGATTTGAAACACATAACTACGAATTAGAAAGGAAAAGTTTGATTATACCACACACACGATAAGAATAGCAAAAAAGGTGAAGTTTTCTTAAAACACTTCGTAGCCTCCCCCTGATAGGTGTGGCACGCTTCACACTTATAAAAGGGACTCTACTTAGTGCGGTTTTCAAATACCCTATTAATCTTGAACCTAATACTCTGATACCAAGTTTTTCACATGCGAGGCTACCCCCTTGACGTAACATGGGGCCTAGGATAATTAGTGACACCAAGATAACCCTTAGTCTAGCATATCATAAGCATAGTGAAAAAAACAAAGTAAAACATGAACTATGCAAAAGCTAAATCAATAGATATCTGAAGAGGAATAGGCCCAATTAGTCTGAATGTTAGTATAGCATAATATACGAGCTTTAGTGAAGATTGAAACAACACTTAACAGCTCTCATGCTGAATTTACTACTATGTATGCAAAGCCTCTACTAAATTGAGTTGCTGGGACATGCCCCAGCTAACTCTAACAAATTGACACTAAAAGTAAAGACAAAAAATGAAAGCATGTCTATTGTCCTTGAAATATGAGGACTCACCACTGAAGTTAGTGAATGCAGAGCGAGAATCGATCTATGTGTGATCTGGATGATGAGTACCCGAACCTACATCACGAAACGATGTAGCGCAAAGTATGCGTCAGTACTTGGAATGTACAGAGCATGCAAGATATAGATACTACACTGAATAATGTATATAGGCTGAACAATACATAAAAGAGCAATGATATAATCTGAACAAAAATATAGATATGTACTAAAGTATAACTAAAAAGAACTGAACTAAATGCAATGACCAGGTACTAATCATGAAAGTAACATGCTGAACTAAATGCGGAAGTATATCCTTAAAACCTGGTCAAATGTACTAAGAGTCTAATTGTGGGAGCTACTACTAACCGACATACACCACGTGAGCTAAACGTGGAGTTTGATGTATACTCCGCATTGAGAGGACCCAATAAAGCTTGCCAAGGGTATAAATGCATGACTGTGGCATGATCACTAATATTGATGCCCAACACAGGGGACTTATAATCCTGTGCGGGCACGTAGTTCTAGGACTTTACGGGTACGCTGAACCCTAGTCCAACCCGGTGCTAAGTCTACTCCCATATGAATATTCATGAAGCTAAAATGCACTAACTATGAATAGCTCAAAAATTGACATGCTAACTGAGAATGAGACATTTATATACTAAGAATGTGTCATTCGAAATATGGAGCATGATTTTCTGTTTAACTGACCTAGCAAGTATAATTCATGAACTAAGAGAATTTACACAAACTAGGTGATTTCACGTATCAGGACACTTCATCCAATACTAAGTGCCAACGATCGTTCAATAGTAATATAACCCAACTAAGTGAGTTGGGGTCGAGTCCCAAGGGAGTAGTTTTTCCTTTAAATTCAAAGATGAAGTTGTAACAACAATCTCTTCAATGAAACACTTGTTACACCTTTATGGTTTGAGTTTCAAATGTCTAATTTCACTGCAATTTCACGAATCAACACGAAATAAATAAATAATAAAGTAGAACTTGGGAATTGACCAGTCAATTGTCGAATTTTACTTTAGCGAGTGAATGTTGATGCTCACAATAGGGTAATTTGTTGTGGGTAGGTCAGGCCATATATAAGATAAGTTTCTTTCAAACAATTACCTTTTTTATGCTGAATTCTCTCGAACTTCAAAACTAATCGAAAGATGCCCAACCCTTTATCCTCATCAAACGGAAGATGCCCAACCCTTTATCCTAATCAAATCCACTCTCTCGAGCTGGATACAAAGGATAGGTTCCTTGTTTCACTCTCTCAAGATGAAATCTAGGTAACCCACTACTAAGGATACTAAGTTTTCTACCTTGGTTCTGTGCCTCTCTCTCAAGCAAGCTCACAACACTAAACTTGTTATACTAAATATGCAAAACAACTTCAAAACACAACAACAACTCTGACCCACTTCAAATTAACCCCATTATTTGCAATTCAACAATACCCACTTAGCAAAACTCAACAATTTGCTTCATAGTCAAAACCCCAAGAGAAGGGTTTTAGCCACTCATATCGAAAATAGAAAATTCAACATCTATCCTCACTCCCATAGTTGAGTACAAAATGAGAATTATATGAGGAAATTAACTAAAAATCTTCTCTATTACAAAATCTCTAAGAAAATCTTCCTAAAATCACCAAGGAAAGAATTTGGTAGTGTTTTCTCTCTAAGTAATTTCTTCCGCTTGTTGCTGAATGAATCTCTCTCTCTGGCCAAAACTAAACAAGTTTGATGTGTCACTGTTTAAGACCACTCATCGAGGTAAGTCGGGCGTCGCCGACAAATCGGTGACTCACCGATTGTTCTTCATCTCGCCTTTATATTTCACTTCTTCTTGGTCTGGCTAATATAATCTTAGGTGATCCATGTTGGGATCACCGAATAACTCCACGACTCACCCTTTTTCCTTCTATTTTGCCCATCAACACTTGCTTGAGTCTTCTTTAGCACTTTTGGTGACTTGGTTGTCTTTCGCCGAATAGATCGGCGATACGCCGAATGGAATTTCTACTCGCCGAATATCCCCCCATTTTTGCTCCAGCATTCTGTAACTTTAGGCGGTATCTTGGAAATTTGGCGATTCACCGAATGACATCAGCGATCATCAGGTCTTCATTTCTTCATTCCTTTAGCTTGTTTTGTTTCTTTTTTTCTCGATAGTGTCTATGCATTGTTCCTAAATCGAAATACCTGAAATTCAAAGGTTTACATCATTCATTGGCACAAAACATGTTTTGAGGACACTAAATCTATTAAAATAAAGCCGTAAATGAGTCTAAATCATGGACTCGTCACTAGGGTTCTGAGTTTTATACAAGGAATTATGAAAAGTTTCCAAGAAAACATACTATTTCGACTAAGGATACTAAAGCAACAAAAATCACCATGAATGTCCGAGGTTTTATAAACACTAGGTCTAAACAAGCTATGAAGAATCAAAGAACTAACTGAATTTTAGGGACCTAGTGGATGAAAGGAACCCACTAGTGAAATCCAACATACCTGGTGTTGAAATCTACGGAGAAATCCTTTCGATTTGGGGTCGGACTTTGAAGAACACTACTACGTGTTCTTGAAAGAAACTAGCGCTTATTTTTCTTCTCTTTGTTTAAACTTGGATGAATTTTTGGAGGATGAGGGTTCTGGGTATGTCTGACTAGATTATTAGGCTTAGCCTGAGTAAAATGACGTAGTTTAGGCATGAAACGACGTAGTATAAGTGCCCAAAGCATAGGGGAAAAGACAAAAATGACCCTACTTAAAGCTGACGAAGTGCCATCTACTACGGGACTGATGGAACGTCGTTTGAACTATAGGCTGTCATCTAGGTCGTTGTTTGCTGCCCTTCTAGACAAGGCTTCACTAAAACAAGTATAAATTTTACTCCTACCTTCGATTTTAGGAAACTCGGTGGCGTTGGTAAGAGGATTCAATTATATTTAATTTGGTAGCTCATGGGCCACGTAATCCATTTTGTGCTAAAAGATATGGCCATTTGAAGTTGACCCAAAAAGCCATTTTGCTCTAACTAGCTGCTGACCTTCGCATATGGCCATAACTACGGTCCGTAGGTCCAACCACAGACCATACTAGTCGGCCGTGGGTGGGATCAAGATTCCTAGGTCTGGAACCCAATGATGGGAGCCCACCTACGGTTCGTAGTCCATCGATGAACCATCATTGTGAGTCGTCATACACTACTAGACTTTACATTTACTGGAAAACTTAACTCACCATCCATGACACCCATCTATAGACCGTCATCCTACCTACGACCTGTGGGTTGTGTAGTCAGTGTTGGCACCAGACTTTCTAAAAACCTAAAATTTCCATCTCTTTAATCTGAGGTTTTACAATCGAAAAGCCACGAGTATCCACCAAGAGTCTTCACACTGCCTTAGCCATACATGAACTATTCAAGAGGCATAAGTGTGACTAGATGACTGACCCATCGGGCAAATATAGTGCCATTGTGGTTCGAGAGTTTTATGCCTTGTATGCAGCAACGGTGAAGAATGGCTTACATCTAACTGCCAAAGAGCTTGCCCAACCCTCACTTCTTACCACTTTGGTATGGGACATTACCATAGACTTTTTTGAGTGCACTGTCTGTCGTTTTATTTATGGCCCATCACATGAGCAGTCTATCTCTACGGTGGAGTTTGACTACCGAATGCAATTAGTCTGGAACATGGAAACCAAGAACATGTCCATTGTCCGTGACTTTTTGAGATAGGTAGCCGACTATATATATTATTAGGGTGTTGATGCTAAGTGGGTTCGTGATTTCTCAGCCTCTATCAAGAAGGCTTACCTAATTGTTGCAAAGTTTTGGTGGTCCATTGTCCGTGCTAAACTATCTCCTATTATGGTACACAATCAGTTGACATTGGACCAGGATGTGATGGTGGCATGCATGATGACTGGGTATGAGATTGACTTCGCCCGCATACTGATTGCTCAGATCCACGAGAGGGCATTCTAGAAGACTATTACTCTTCTGTTCCCGTGCCTCATCTTTTGCATAGGCATAGAGGCTATTGTCCCGACGATTATGGTTAATGCATTGATTGAGGTGACCAAGAACATGGATATCAATCTGATTTGCGATGAGTCCAACCCAATTGAATTAAGATAAGACATCAAGTTTGATATGCCGGCTATGAATAAAGTACCCGCACAAGATCAGCCTAGAGAGGGAGATATTTTAGCTGCCATTACTGAGCCTGATGGGACTATTTCTCCATCTACATTTGCATTGGTAATAGCACACCACGTGCTTCTACTACATCGTGTCTCTTGGCTTTGCCAGTTGCCAAATATTAGCGGTTATAGACTTAGATGGCACTGTTGGTGTATAACTTTTGACCTTGGGTTTGGACAGTTGTTGATGAGTCAGAGAAGAAGATGAAAGTTGTCGAAGAGGAGTAGACATGAGATACTTAGTGGAGGATAGACACATTTTGAGATACAAATGCTATCCCAGCCCTAGACTATGCGGAGTGCAGATCTTGAGGGCTTCGAGACTGAGTTGAATATACTCTGTGCTGATGTCGATGCACTGGGTACCTCATATACCATCGCGCCACCTAGTTCTTCACCCACGAAGGTTGGAGATAAGGTCTTATTGGCTTTATTTGGTTAGGCAGACACTCCTCGTGTGGCTGGGAAGGGCACACACACTGAGGCCGGTATTGATAAGGGTGCTGAGGAGCGCAACAGAAAGGGAGAGCGGCGTGTAATTGAGAGGGATTAGCGAAAGTCTAGAGTTGATGAGGAGATGAGATTGGAGAGAGTCTAGCAGCAGGTAGCTAGAGCATCGGGATTGGGGAGCACTACTGATGATGCCTCTTATATTATTCAAGAGCACGTTACTGATGGTGTCCCACATACTACTACAGAGGCGCACATTGATGCATTAGGGTCCCCACTGGTGGACTCACATGTCTCTCTCTAGTTGTTCATCGCTTAGGCACCACAAATTTGTCTTTACCTTCTATTCCTTATTCTTTTTGTGCATTAGGGAATTGCATGATATTTTATTTGCTGGTGGGGTTAATTAGTTAAAAAGTTTAAATGGTGAAGTCTGAATAGCCAAAAACTCAGATCATGCCTTGTGGTTTTCTTGCCTGTGTTCTTTTTCCCTAAGGACTATTTAATTTATGTTGAATCAACACTTTTAGGATGTTCATTGTAAGAGTAGAGTAGAAACGAAAGCATGATGACAATATTGCATGAAATTGATATCCCTCCAAATTTTTATGTTTGTGTTGTATCTGTATGATTTATAAGTCAATTGTGTAAATCTTCGTGTGAAATGATAGGAACTGATAGGATAACATGACTTAAGGTGAAGCATGAACCAGATACAATTATAATTTGATAGTGAAATGATGTGCCATGTGTGTGTGAGATTATTTGCTCATTCATACAATATATATCAATCTAGAACCTGCCGTTAGTCTTGGTAGGATGATTTAATTGTTAATTAGGAAAGGATCATACGCCATTGTTGAAATTGAGTCCTATAAGCCTAAAAACAATCAACCAAATGAAAATGCTCCCATTGATCCAAATTGTTGAGCCTAAATTAAACTAATCTTTCAATTTACCCAATTCACCTTTCTCGTCATGATTGTTAACCTTTGTTTTACCCCTAGTCCCTCGTTGGACATTGTGCACCTCAACTCAGGCTAAAAGCCTAAGTTAAGGGTGGATACTATAGAGGAAAGAAAGAAAAGAAAGGGGTATGAAAATAGTTGTGTATTGAGAAAAGAAAAATGATTAAGATGGTGTGGCCGCAGACAGAGAATATGAGGATAAAAGAATGAAAAGCTAAAAAAAACTTGAAACGAAAAAGAAAAGCAAGTCAAAAGCCACACTTGAGCATCAATGAAAAATGAGGAGAAAAGAAAATAAAAGTGAAACACAAATTGGTTGTTAAAAAAAGAAAAATAGCCATCGTAATGTAAATAAGGGTAGAAAAGTCACTTAAAATCTAAATACACCATACCTGACCTTGTGCCTACGTTACAAGCTAATAAAGTCCTATAATTATCTTAATTTAACGTTTTGAGAGTCTAACTACAGAAAATAAGGGTAAGCCTATGGTATTGGGCATATACTGTATTCAATTCAATTGTGAGAGTGAGAATATACTAAGTACATGGACTTGAAATATATATCAAAATTTGTGCGAACAAAGGGGTTTCTTTGCGGTAAGGGTTCAAGCTACATTGTTGAAAAATTGGTATCTTTGTAATTGTTATATATGTATGTGATTGTATCTATATGTATGTCTCTGTCATGAATTGATCCAAATGTGTTGACTTGTTGTTGAACTTAATGATTTCAATGTGCTGAAAAATGAAAATTGAGGATGAATAATTGGGAAAATTTTCATGTGATTGCTTGAGTTTTAGGATTGCTTTTGCATCGTGTCGTTTTATGTTAGTAGTGTCACTTGAGGACAAGCAATGACTTTGGGTTGAGGTTTTTGATGCATCGTGTATTTACGGTACTTATAATGCATTAAACTTGGAATTTTGCATGTGTCTTAAGCATTTCTTAGTAGATTTGATGGTATTTTACTTGTATTTTGTAGGAAGATAGGTTTTTGAACAGTCAGATAAAATAGGTTGAAACAACAGCTTTATGAGGATTGATGATTTCACCTACGAGCCGTAGATTTTTCTATGATCAGTAGGCATGAGTTATAGAAGGCAGTCATGTGTTTTGAAGCTAAGTGTTGGGCAACAAGGAGGACTGCAGGTCATAAGAATTTCTACGATCCATGCGTCTTAGTCGTAGAAAATATCATAGAATTTAAATCCCAGTACTTGAAAAAAGATACCAGGATGGGTCGTACCAAGTTTTACCGGTCGTAGAACATACCCATAGAGAAGTACATAAGTTAAAATTGAAGATGCTGTTTGACGAAAGGTTTCTATCAACTGTAGGTATTCCTCCGATTCATAGGACTAAATCGTGGAAGTGACTGTCGAGCCTAGATTTTCCTATATTTCCTTTTCCTAGTTTATTTAGGATTAGATGTTTATAAATAGTCATTTTATTTCTCGTTTTTGGATGTTAAACAATTGGATACATTGTTTTTGTCTTTAAGAATTAGAGCCTGTTTGGATTGGCTTAAAAAAGTAGCTTCTAAGTCAAAAATAAAAAGTCAAACTTAAAAGACTTTTAAGTCAAAAAATAAAAAGTAGGGGAGATCTACGTTTGGTTTTTGACTTATTTTAAGTTATTTTTGACCTTGTCAAGCACTTTCTAACTTATTTTAAGTCATTTTTGAATTATTTTAAGTTATTTTGTTATATTTGCCAACCCTTCCAAAAAGTCAAAAACTGACTTAAAAGTAGGTTTGACCAACTTTTAAGTTAATCCAAACACCCCTCTTAATTTGGAAAACACTTTTCCATTCAATTGTTGAAGCTTCGAACTAGGGTTTTGGGAACCATGGTGAATTAACAAAGTAGACCTACTAACTAGTAATTCTTAGATAGTGTCTATGCATGCATTGATAATCTTTTCGCGTTAATTGTTTTTTAACAAGGGCTTGCATTAGAACTCACCTTAGTCCTACTTGGCCGACTAGGAAGTAGTGAATGGGAAAAAAAGATTAAACAACGGAGATTTGGTGACTACAACCGACTTCTAATAGCTTGAACCACCTTTGTGAGGGCTAATTTGGGGTCAAGGTGTAGCACCTTGGGCTTTAAAAAGGTAAAAATGAGTTAACGGGCAAGTCCGCAAGCCTAAAATAGTCCAAAGACCCTTTACGAGACCGTAAATGATCTATTTAGGCACCACTGTCCGTTTAAGGCAAGTGGACTGGCCGTTTGGGACTGCCAAAGACTTAAAGTCACATGGACCACTCCCTAAACGACTATTGTAAGGTTGAACAACCCGTTTAGTGAAGGTTTCCATCCGTCCAAGGCTGCCTAGATTATTGAGTCACCTACACGGAACCCTAAACGGGCAGTGAAGCTTTGTACGGTCTGTTTAGGGGTCCATCTAGGGTCACCCGCCAATTATTCAGTTAGTGTTATTTTATTCTTTCCCCTATATGTTTAACACCTGAGCTATGTCATTTTAACCCCTATTTCAAGACATATTTCAGTGATTTAAGTCCTTAAACTACCCATTCTAAATTATTCACCTAATTCATAAATTTCCCTCCTAGATCTCACCCAAAATCCTCTCTAAGTCTGCGTAAGAAGAAGCTAGGGTTTTACTTCAAGATTATCAATCCACTATAACTTTTGGGCATTTATCACTAAGGTATGTTAGTTTTACCCTATGGAGTTCGTACGTCCACATGGTTCCTAAAATCTTTAAGTTTTACAGGTTAGATTCTCAAATTCAAAGTTAGGGTTTTATTCAATCTTGTGGGTTCTTTTCAATTATGATTCATTTACTTGTTTTCTATCCTCTAATGCATGAATTGAAAATATTTAGATGATTTTGAGTTTAATTCAGATGAACCCATGTATGATCCATGATTTTTAGACTATGAACACATAATGAAGCTTATGAACTATGAAAGATAAATTTATGAAGATATGCATGTTTTAATGAAGTTGATGTAAACGATTTGAAAATACTTTGAGAGTAAAATATCAATGTTGTTGTTAAATGTTTTCTCACATACTTCTAAGTACATGATTTTGAAAGGTTTTCTCACTTAAGGATTCATATGGTTGAAAGATTTTCTCACCTAAGTTGAATCAAGTTATTGAGCTATTCTAAATAACTTTAGCTTCAATTGGTTGCTGAATTGTGACTTTCCATGGATGATGAAAAAAATATGATTAAAGGCTATTCTGTGGAATTTTTTTCTCAGCACCTAGACGCTATAGATGGAGGCTCTCCTGTTAGTAGAGGTCAGGTCTCTAGTAGCAATCTCCTTGTCCCTAACTATGTGCCACCATATGATGTTTTCTCAGATAGACCTTACCTAGTGGATCCACTTTAGCTAAGACTCATGGTTCTTACCCTGGAAGGTAAGGACATCTCTTTTCGGTGTGGGATACACACTGGAATACATGTGATAGATCACATAATCTATGTTGGTTACATGGTAAACTTCCCACAATAATGAACTAAGGTTACTTCTAATGTATCTAACAAGTGTTTTAAAGATGTTAAGTTTGCATTGACCATGATTATGGCTTATGTTTTCTATCTTTTTATCTCATGATTTAGCTTGTGCATTGAATGTAATGTAATTTCCTTTTAGAATGATTTCATAACTCTTATGCATTGCTACCATACTTAGTACATTCCATGTACTAATGCATACTTGTGTCTATATTGTTTCACTAATGTAGGGTCTGAAGCTCTTACCCCTCACACTCGTGGCTAGTTGGTCTTTTGGCACTCAAGGATTGGTGAGTCCTCATGTACTGAGGACTGAGAAACTTTTATTTCTTTCTTTATTTTAGTTTCAGACTTTGTGTGTGATGTATGAGTTACGTACCAATCACTTTCCTCACGATGTAATAGATGGCTTGTTGAAGCTTATGTTAAACTACAACTTTTTCAAACTCTTCTATGGTATAAGACTATTTCTTTGAAATATTTATTTCTATTATCTTGTATGATGTATGCTAAGTGGCTTGTGTAGGACCTTCTAAGGTTCTATACGCCATGTTACACCTAGGGTATACTTTGGGTCATCAAAAACACGGTATTCATAGCCCAAGGTTTAGAAAGGTCCTAAAATGTATCACCAGTAACTTCAAGTAGAGTCTTGTTCATGAGTGTGAAATGTGCCACATTTATGAATGAGAGCCTATAAGATGTTTAGGAAATTATACTTTTTTAATTATTCGAAAGTCGTGCAATAGAGTGTAAATCTATATGTCTCTGTCCTAATATTTAAATGATGCTTTTCAGGATATAGCCCCTTGAAGAGAATACTAAGAGGGAATGCGGGTGAATGAAGAACAATAAGCTACTCAAGTTTCGGCTGACCATTTTGTTGAATAAGTGACTAATGCATAGTTTCAGGACGCTTTTCAAGTATTGGCTCAAGCTATGACAACTCAATCCAATAGGGAGGTTATGGTCCCCATGAACCCAAATGTGGATACGACGGCAACTAGATTGAGGGATTTCAGTAGCATGAATTCCCTCGAGTTTCATGGTTCCAAGGTTGAGAATGACCCTCAAGAGTTCATTGATGAGGCATACAAGTTTTTGATGATCATGAGAGTGATTCCGATGGAAAAGTTGGAATTGGATACTTTTAACTTAAGGGTGTTGCTCAAGTTTGGTTTGAAGAATGGAAGGAAGAGAGTGCAATTGATACAGGTCCTCTTGATCTGGAAAAGTTT
Organism: Solanum acaule; assembly: GCA_036250505.1. Classification (NCBI taxonomy): domain Eukaryota; kingdom Viridiplantae; phylum Streptophyta; class Magnoliopsida; order Solanales; family Solanaceae; genus Solanum; species Solanum acaule. The sequence goes on from JAJOOR010006389.1 coordinate 22,016, forward strand.
AAGGCTGCTTTCTCGTTGAGATGCGGGAGGCAAAAGTACTTGAATTCATCATTCTTCACCAAGGAAATATGAGTATTAAAGAATATGCTTTTAAATTCACACACTTGTCCAAATATGCTCCTTCTATGGTTGCTGACTCTAGGCAATGATGAGTAAGTTTGTTTCGGGTGTGTCCGAAATGGTGGTTAAGGAATGTTTACTTCCATGCTCATAAAGGAAATGTATATTTATCTCTTAATGACACATGTTCAACAAATTAAAGAGGAGAAGCTTAAGGAAAGTACTAGGGAGACAAAGAGGGCAAAGACCGGTGATGGTGACTTTTCACATTCGAGGTCCGATGGACATGGTCATTCTAAATTGTGACAAAGTTCTCCGGACAAGGTTTCTCTAATGGTTTACTTCCAAAGTTCAACAAAGTTGGGATGTCTAACCCTAAGTTTCAAGGAGGAAATGGTTGTGGATCTTCTTTGTCTACTTGTACTAGGTATGAAAGGAAGCATGATGGTAAATGCTTAGATGGTAAGGATGAATGTTTTGGTTGTTGTAAGAGTGGTCATAAGATAAGGGGTTTTCCGTCACTTACTGCTAAGGTACAAGAAGGTAGGAAAGCTACGCCTAATCGTTCAGGTTCAAGTGCTGAAAAGAAAAACTGATTCTATGCACTTCAAACTCGTCATGATCAAGTGGGTTCTCTCGATGTGGTTACTGTTATATTGTAAGTCTTTCATCTTTATTTTTATGCTTTGCTATACCCTAGTGCTACTTTGTCTTTGGTGTGCCATATGTGGCTATGAGATTTGATGTTTCTCTGGATGTGTGATTAGACTCTTTTTCCGTCTCTACACTTATTGATGAATCTATTGTGGCTAAGAAATTGTCCCGTCTCCTTACCCCATAGAGTCACTCATGTTGACTAGTAGAGCTTGATATGTTAGATGTTGATGTTATTCTGGGTATGGATTGACTTCATTCTTGCTATTCTTATGTTGATTATAGAATCCAAGGGGTTAAGTTTCAGTTTCCAAATTAGCCCATTCTAGAGTTGAAACGGGGAAATTATATGGCTAAGGGTTAGTTTGTTTCTTTTCTTTAATCTTGAAAAAATATTTCTAAGGGTTGCATATAACATCTTGTTCGGGTGAGGGATAAAGATTCCAAAACCCCAATTCTTAAGTCGGTTCCCATTGTAAATACGTTTCCGAAATTTTTCCTAGATGATCTACCCAATATTCCTCATGAAAGGTAAATAGACTTCAATATTAAGCTTCTTCCAGATACGTAGCCTATCTCTATTCCTCCTTATCGTATGGCTCTGACAGAACGTAAGGAATTAAAGGAATAATTAAAAGACTTTTTGGATAAGGGTTTTATCCAACTGAGTATCTCTCCATGGGGTGCTCTAATTTTATTTGTTCGTAAGAATGATGGTTCACTTTGCATGTGTATTGACTACCTACAACTGAATAAGGTTACCATTAATAATAAGTATTGTCTTCCAAGGATAGATGATTTGTTTGATCAACTTCAAGGAGCAAGTTACTTCTCTAAGATTGACCTCCGATCAAGTTATCACCAATTGAGGGTTAAGGAAAATGAGATTCCGAAAATGGTTTTTTTGAACTCGATATGGTCATTATGAGTTTTTAGTAATGTCATTTGCTTTGACTAATTCTCTTGCCACATTTATGGACTTGATGAATATAATGTTTAGACAATATATTGATATGTTTGTGATTGTGTTTATTGATGACATCTTGATCGATTCACAGACTGTGGATAAGCATGCCGATCATTTGAGAATTGTGTTGCAAGTCCTCAAGGACCAACAACTATTTATAAAATTATGTAAATGCGAGTTTTGGTTAAGATCTTTGTCTTTTCTTGGTCATATTGTTTTCGGTAAGGGTATTGAGGTAGATTCTAAGAAGACGAATGTGGTTACGAGTTGGCCTAGACCTATATCCCCTTTAGATATTCGAAGTTTCTTAGGTTTGGCTAGATATTATAGAAGGTTTGTGGAAGGTGTTTTCTTTGATTGCCTTTCCATTGACTACATTGACCCAAAATAAAGTAAAGTTCTTATGGTCGAAAGCGTGCGAGAAGAGTTTTCAAGAGTTGAAATATAGACTTACCTCCACTCTGATGTTGACTTTACCAGAAGGTCTGATGGGTTTGTTGTATATTGTGATTCTTCAAGGATTGGGTTAGGATGTGTTCTTATGCAAAATGGAAATTTTTTGTTTATGCTTCAAGGAAACTCATGATTCATGGAAAGAACTATCCAACCCATGATTTGGAACTAGCGGTGGTTGTTTTAGCCTTAAAAATTTGGAGGCATTATTTGTATGGTGTGCATGTTGATGTCTTTACTGAGCACACGAGTTTGCAATATGTGTTCAAGCAAAAGGATCTGAATCTTCACCAATGTAGATGGCTAGAACTCTTGAAGGACTATGATATGAGTGTCTTTTATTACCCTAGCAAAGCTAATGTGGAGGCTGATTCTTTAAGTTGGTTGTCTATGAATAGTATTGCACATGTTGAGGAAGGTAAGAAAGAATTGGTTCGTGATGTTTATAGAATAGCTTGTCTAGGTGTTCCATTGGTTGATTCAAGTGAGGGTGGTGTTGTTTTTCATAATCATTCATAATCGTCCTATGTGTAGGATGTGAAAGCCAAGCAAGGTCTTGATCCTATTCTGGTTGAGTTGAGGAAGTGGTGCTTAAAAAGTCTGTTGAGGCTTTCTCCCAAGGGGGAGATGGTGTGATTCAATATCAAGGTCATTTGTATGTTTTCAATGTTTATGACTTGAGAGAGAAAATTTTATCAAAATCCCATAGTTCTTGGTATTCCATTCACCTGGGAGCCACCAAGATATATCGTGACTTGCATGAGGTCTATTGCTGGAATATTCTAAAGAAAGATATTGCAAAATTCATGGCTAAGTGTCCTAATTGTCAACAAGTGAAAGTTGAGCATAAAAAGCCAGGAGGTTTGTCCCAAGATATTAGCATTCCTACTTGAAGTGGGATGCTGTGAATATGGAATTCATTGTAGGCTTATCCCGCACTTGACGACAATATGACTCAATTTGGGTAATAGTAGATCGTATGACGTAGTTAGCTCATTTCATTCCAGTCAAGATTTCTTTTTTGGCAAAAGATTATGCTAAGTTGTATCTAAGGGAGATGGTTAGGTTGCATGGAGTGCCTCTATCCATTATCTCCGATCGTGGTACCCAATTAACTTCTCAATTCTGGAAGTCCTCCCAAAGAAGTCTTGGTACTAGTGTCAAGCTTAGTAGACCTTTCATCCTCAAACCGATGGGAAAGAGGAGCATACTATTCAAACTTTGGAAGTCATGTTGAGAACTTGTCTGATTGAATTCAATGGTATTTAGGATGACCATTTGCCTTTGATTGAGTTTGCATCTAATAATAGCTATCCTTCAAGTATTGGTATTGCTCCAGTTGAGGCTCTTTATGGTAGGAGGTGTAGATCTCCCATTGGATGGTTTGAAGTTGGGGAGGTTACTTTTATAGGTCCAAAATTGGTACATGAAGCTATGGAGAAAGTACGGCTTATTAGAGAAAGATTGAAAATGGTTCAAAGTCGACAAAAGTCCTATGCCGATATTAGAAGAATAGATCTTGAGTTTGATATTGATTATTGGTTTACTTGAAATTTTTGCCTATGAAAGGTGTAATAAGGTTTGGAAAGAAGGGGAAGCTTAGTCTCCAATATGTAGGCCCATATCAGATTTTGAGGCGTATTGGTAAACTTGCTTATGAGCTTGATTTCCTAATGAGTTAGCATCGGTACATCTAGATTTTCAGGTGTCCTTATTGAAGAAATGTGTTGGAGATCTAACATCTATTGTTCCATTAGAGAATCTTTGTATAAAGGAAAGTCTTTCTTATGAAGAGGTTCCAGTTGATATTTTAGACCGGCAAGTTTGAGAGTTGAGAAATAAGGAAGTTGCATCCATAAAAGTGTTGTGGATGAATCAAATGGTTGAGGGTGCTACTTGGGAGGTCGAGGCCTATATGATATCCCGGTATCCTCATTTATTTCCCATATTTCCTACTTTAACTTGAGGTATTTAGTTCCTCATGGTTCATTCCTTTGGTTTCATGTGTCTTAGTCATTCTCATATTTCCTCATGCATCCATGCTCATAAAAAATCTGATTTTTGAAGATATGGTTTAAGATTGATTAAGTACTTTATGCTTATGTGCAATAGAATATGATTTGCATGTATGCCTTATGAATTGATGTTTGAGCATGTTTAGCTTGGAGTCGATCTTCCTTCTTGGATACATGTATTATTGATGAGTTGCATTTATGTTGGGTTGTCAGTTTCTCTCCTACTCTTTTTCATGCTAGTTTGAGTCCATTCGAGGACAAATGTTTTCAAGGGGGAGATATTATAACATTTCGGGCTTCTAAAAGGTAAAAGTTAGTTAACGGGAAAGTCTGCAAGCCTAAAACAGGCCAGGAACCCTTCATAACACCCTAAATGGTCCGTTTAGGGCACCTCTGCTGTTTATGTCAAGTGGAATGGCCATTTGGGACTGCCAGGACTTAGGGTCTCCTGGACGGCTCGCTAAACGACCAGTATAATGTTGAACGACCCATTTAGGGCAAGTTTCCCAGCCTTCTAAGGCTGCCTGGATTTTTGAGTCACCTGGACGGAACCCTAAATGGAAAGTGAAGCTTTGTATGGTCCGTTTAGGGGCCTATCTAGGGTCACTCATCAGTTTTTCAAGTTAGGGTCATTTTGGTCTTTCTCCTATATATTTTACAACTAAGCTATGTCGTTTTAACCTTTATTTCAAGATATATATATAGGTGATTTATGTCCTAACATTATCCATTCTAAATAATTTACCTAATTCCTAAATTTCCCTTCCAGATAACCTCCAAAATCCTCTCTAAGGCTAAGGAAGAAGAATCTAGGGTTTCACTTCAAGATTCTAAATTCACTATAACTATTGGGTATTGATCACTAAGGAATGTTATTATTCACCTATGTAGTCCGTTCCTCCATATGGTTCCTAAAATCTTCAAGTTTTACAAATTAGATTCTCAAATTCAAAGTTTGAGTTTTATTCAATTTTAATGGGTTCTTTTAAATTATGATTCAGTTACTTATTTTCTATCTTTTAATGCATGAAATAAAAATATTTACATGATTTTGAGTTGAATTCATATGAACACATGCATGATCCATGAGTTTTAGACTATGAACACATGATGAAACTTATGAACTATGAAAGATGAATTTATGAAGATATGTGTGTTTTATGAAGTTTATGTAAATGATTTGAGATGCTTTGAGAGTAAAGTATCAATGTTATTGTGAAAGGTTTTCTCACATACTACTAAGAACATGATTGTGAAAGGTTTTCTCCCAAAGGATTCATAAGGTTGAAAAGTTTTCTCACCTTAGTTGAATCAAATTAAGGAGCTATTCTAAATGTTTAACTTATATAGTTTACTTAATTGTGCCTTTCCATGAATGATGAGAAGAATATGATTAGAGACTATTTAGTGGAATTTTTGCTTAGCACCAAGAGGATATATAGATGGAGGCTCTGCCGTTAGTAGAGGTCGGGTCTCTAGTAGCAATCTCCTTGTTCTTAACTGTGTGCCGTCATAGGATGTTGTCTTAGATAGACATTAGCTAGTGGATCCACTTTAACTCAGAACCACGGCTCATACATTGGCAAGTAAGGACATCTCTTTTCGGTGTGGGATAGACACTAACAATTCAATGTTATAGATCACATGGTCTATGTCGGTTACATGGTAAACTTCCAATAATATTGAACTAAGGTTACTTCTAAAGTATCTCTCAAGTGTTTTAAAGTTGTTAAGATTTCATTGACCATGATTATGACTTACATTTTCTATCCTTTTATCCCATGATTTAGCTTGGTCATTGCATGTCATGTAAAGCCTGCTTATCATGATTTCATAACTCTTATGCATTTCTATCATACTTAGTACATTATATGTACTAATGCATACTTATGCTTACATTGTTTCACTAATGTAGGGTCCGACACCCATACCTCTCACATTCATGGCTAGTTGGTCTTTTGGCACTCAAGGATTGGTGAGTCCTCATGTTTCAAGGGCCAAGACACTTTTATTGCTTTCTTTATTTCAATTTTAAGTCTTTGTATGTGATGTATGAGTTACATCCCAATCACTTTCCATATGATATAATAGATGGTTTGTTGAGACTTATGTAAGACTTTTTCTTTGTCAAACTCTTTTATGATATGAGACTATTTCTTTGAAATATTTATTTATATTATCTTGTATGATGTATGCTAAGTGGCTTGTGTTGGCTTTTTTGGGGTTCTATACACCATGTTACGCTAGGGTATACTTTGGGTTGTGACACAATGGTAAGGGCTAGTAAAGCACACATCCTAGATCGACCAAGTTGCGTGGTGAAATTCCCTATTTGGTGACCAATCACTTAAGAGATACATAACTTACCGACTTTGTATGTTAAACACTAGACAAGGTTACTACTATAAGGTTGACTACGTTAAGGACTTGTGTAGAACACGTATACCCTAGTTTCATCTTCTATTGATTCTACAAAATATTCAATCATGTTTACTTGGTTACTTGTTACATAAATAAATCAATTAAGATTTTGTTTTACACAACCCCTCTTTTTAGAGAAATAAATAGACTAAAAGTACAATTAACAACAAATTAGCCTAAGGCTACACCTCATTCCTCGTTGGATCAACCCTAAACTCTGTTAGGTTCTTTATTTGAACAACAACTACTTATATTTCTTTAGAAAGGTGTAATTTGGGCGTATAATAGAACATCCCATGGATACTTCTTTAGAGAGTTTAAAAAATGACTTGATAGGATGGATGTGGTGCACGAGTCGTGGATGGTTCTACAGATCATGGATTGATCCTTAGACCATGCCACTATACTTCAGAAAAATTTGGTTTGACGATGGTTGTACTAGAGGGTGTAGGCCTTGTGAAACGTTCAACAAGCCATACACTCAATCATGGAATAAAGGGGAGACTTGACATTTTGAAGGTTGCATAGGACGTGCGGGTCCATAGATTATCGAAGGGTATACAGTCCTTGGAAAGGGTTCGTAAAGTCTGATCGAAAGTTTTTAAGTCAGGGGTATTTGGGTTTTTTCCTACCTTATTAACTAATATACTATGTCATTTTAGGCCTATTTTGAAGACTTTAAGGGGTTTCTAATTACCCTAACCTCCCCATTTCCCTCCCATTTAGTCAAATCAAAGTTTCTTCTTCTTCAAGTCTTCTCTCTCTAGCAAGCTAGGGTTCCAAGGATTTCAGGACTCCTCTTCAAAATTCAATTAGGGTTTCAATCAAGGTGTGTGGGTAGTTCATCAATGGTTTCTTATTTACCCATTGAGTATCAAAGAAATCTCAAATTTTAATTCATGATTCCACCCAACTTCTAGTGTTTTATGAATTTTCTTAAGGGTTCTATTGAGTCTAAGTTTATTCTTCCTGGGTGATCTTATTATGCATAATGTGGTCGTAATACAATGTTTAAAATGATACTTTCATGAGCAATAGCTATTATAGTATTTTATGATAATGATTTAAGCTATTTCAATAGCATGCATTAAGTTAGGAAGGTTTTCATTAATTAAAGATGCTTTCAGATAAAGTACCAATACATTTATATGAATGTCATGATTTAGATACTTTAGGTAAGTGTATCAAATGTTATGTTATGATATTATGATTTTTAAGGAGCTCATCTTGTGATGATTATTAGATTTTTCATGAATGATTCAGTATTACTAGATTCGTACTATTTAAAAGAAAATGATTATGATTATAAATGTATTTCATTAGGAGATTACTTAACAGAGTGGACCTTGGGATGAAGGTTCACCTGTTAGTAGAGGCTTGATACCTTTACTAGCAATCCCTTTATCTCAGAAGTACGTGGCCCCATAAGACTCTGTCGTTATTGACTTTAGCTAGTGGATCCACCTAAGCTCATGATTATGGTCCTTACCTTGGCAAGTAGGACACTCTCTCTTTAGTGTAAGAGTATTAGACTGAACTCCATGTTGCAGTTCACATGGTTTGTGTCGGTTAATACTATCTCCCAAATATGTTATAATTATCATCACAAGTAAATTGCATGACCTTGTACTAGTTTTTGTGAATTAGATCATCAATTTTCATGTTATGTTTACTTGGTCATTACATTATCATGTTTTCAAACTTATCGTATTATCATGTCATGTTTATGCATTTCCCCATATTCAATACATTTCGAGTACTGGCTGCTACATTCTTATGCCTATAATGTCTTATAATGTAGGTGTAGATGTATCCCATCCATCTTGTGGTTAGTATGGACTTATATTAGCAATTTCTTGATTTGGTGATTCCTCATGGTTCGGTGATAGGCAATATATGAGTTCTAGGTTCATCCAAACTTTATATTGTATTTATAGATATTTTGAGTGAGGTAGTATTACCTCAGACTTGGGAAAGGTAAAAGAGGGTTAACGAAAAGGTCCACAACCCTAAAATAGACCATGGACCTTTCGCTGAAGCCGAAATGGCTCTTGAAAGGAACCACAAGTTATTTAGGTAAGTGGACTGGCCGTTTAAGGGTTGCTAGGGCTTAAGTCCACCCGGACGGCTCCCTAAACAGTTAGTACAAAGTTGTACGACTCATTTGGGGGAGGCTCCCTAGCTGTCCGGAGCTACCAGGAAAGGGGTCTCCTGTATGGTTCCTATACACCCAATGAGATCTTGTACGAACGGTCCAACCTTACTATTAGGTGACTCAGTCTGTTTTTAAGTTAAGTTCATTTTAGTCTTTCCCCAAAGTGTTTGGTACCTAAACTACATTGTTTTAAACCCTATTTCAAGAATTTTATAAATGAATCAAGTCCTAAAACTACCAATTCTAAATTATTCACCTAATTCCTAAATTTTCCTCTATGATCACCCCCAAAATCCTCTCAAAGGCTAAGAAAGAAGATGCTAGGGTTTCACTACAACATTCTCAATTCATCATAGATTTCGGGCATTGATCACTAAGGTATGTACGTATTCACTCATGGAGTCCTTTCCTACATAGGGTTCCTAAACTCTCCAATTCACAAGTTATATTCTCAATTCAAAGTTAGGGTTTTATTCAATCTTTATGGGTTCTTTTCAATTATAATTCGATTGATTGTTTTCTATCTTTTTATGCATGAATCTAAGTAATTAGATGATTTGAAGTTGAATTTATATGAGCCCATGTATGATCCATAATTTTTAGACTATGAACACATCATGAAGCTTATGAACTATGAAAGATGAATTTATGAAGATATGCATGTTTTTTATGAAGTCGATGTAAATGATTTAAGGATGCTTTGAGAGTAATGTATCAATGTTGTTGTGAAAGATTTTCTCATACAACTAAGAATATGATTGTGAAAGGATTACTCACATTAAGTATTCATAAGGTTGAAAGGTCTTCTCACCTAAGTTGAATCGAGTTAAGGAGCTATTTTAAATGAACCCTAGCTTACATTTACATGGATGATAATATGACTATGATTAATTACTATTCTGTGAGATTTTACTTAGCACCGAGTGGACTAGCGGTGATTAGCCCTGTCCCATAAACTAGGTTCCACCATAGGATGGTTGTCTCAGATAGACATTAGACATTAGCTAGTGGATCCACTTAAGGTCATAATCATGGTTCTTACCTTGGCAAGTAAGTACATCTATTTTCGGTGTGTGATAGACAGTGGATCCTATATTTTAGCTCACATGGTCTATGTCGGTTACATAGCAAACTTCCCACAAAAATGAACTAAGATTACCTTATGAAAGTATATCATAAGTTATTTAAAGATGTTAAGCCTGCATTGACTATGATTACGACTTTTGTTTTCTAACCCTTTTATCTTATGATTTAGCTTGGTCATTGCATGTCATGTAAAGTCATTTTAGCATGATTTCATAACTCTTATGCATTGCTATTATACGTAGTACATTGCATGTACTAAGTCATACTTGTTCCTACATTGTTTTACTAATGTAGCGTCCGACGCTCCTACCTCTCATACACGTGGCCAGTTGATCCATTTGGCACTTGAAGATTGGTGAGTCCTCATGTTCCGAGGACTGACACACTTTTCTTGCTTTCTTTATTTCTGTTTTAGTCTTTGTATGTGATGCATGGGTCACGTCCCAATCACTTCCTTATGATGTAATGGATGGTTTGTTGAGACTTATGTTAGACTTCCACTTTGTCAAACTCTTTTATGATATAATACTGTATTCTATGAAATCTTTATTTCTATTATCTAGTAAAATTTATGCTAAGTGGCTTGTGTAGGGCCTTCTGGGGTTCTATACGCCATGTTACGCCTAGTGTATACTTTAGATCATGACAACTAGGGCTTGTCCTAGAGACTCACTTATGATAAAGGTTATTTCAGACATTAGTACTCCACTTATGAGTCTTTGTATTAGGTTTTCTCTATTATGTTGAGACTATCATCTGAGACTTTTTGCCGCATATTTGGTTACTTCAGTTTGGTATGTTTTCTTAGTGTCATGCCATGCCATGTCGTTATCATATAGTCTCTCAGGATTATCGGTACCATGTCACATCTAGGGGTAGTCTTAGGTTGTGAAAAGAACGAGATGCTTCGATGTCAACTGTCTTAAGAGAGGAAGAATAACATGGTCTGGGACCGCATAGTAGATCGAAGGTGGAAGACCATCAAGGTGATGGTCACGCGTGTCACCTAGAAAAGGAGCTCCCCATGCTTACCTAGGAGGATTTTGTGGAGTTCCCTTTCCTGACCGAGGCGAGGACAGGCGAGGAGACCGTGGAGAACTTTCCATCTTAGTAGGATACCTTCTCCTTCCCATTTGGATATGTAAAACTAGATTTGGGTTAGCCTCATTTGGGTATGAAGGCATCTTTACTGCTTTCCTTTATTTTTGGTAGCATGTTGATGCTTATTTTACTACTATCTTATTGATATTATATGCTAAGGTTTTTTTTGGATGCATTGATGTTGTTTCTGCATTGATATGAACATGAACTAGCGAATTTAAACGTTCGGGAGCAAATGCAAAAACAAGGGAAAATAGGGCTTTAGGTTCTATCTCGCCTCTACTCGCTATAGCGACTGACATGTCGTTATAGTAAGAGCGATGTAGCGGCCCGGTCCCACTATGGCATCCTCGATAGACTCAACCCAAAAAATTGAAATTACTTCATGTTTCCCATTCCTAAAACCATTACGATTCCTAGAACACAACATTAATAGAATAATTTCCCAGATCGTTCCTAGACATGTATAATACATACTTTGCATCATAACCTTGAACATGACCCTATATGTTCACTAATCCTATGACCGAACTACACCCAAGGCATACTCATTTAAACACATAGAAATTTATCATTCAATCATCAGACATATACAAGTTATATATTTTTTTTTCTTATCCATAATCTGACAGAAATTGAAGCAACTATAATCCACACATTGGCAGTTACTCAAGTGATGCAGTGCACATAATGACAATCAACAATGTTATCACTAAATAAATTAGTACATTAAATTATATTCAAACCAAGGATGACCACTAACTGACCATCTATTACACATTCACATGAGCTTTAAGGCTAGATACTAATTGGAACCTACCTGGTTCCTATCCTTCATTGCTCGTGTCCCTTCATCTGCAACCACGAAATCTAGTTTTACATCATTGATATACCAATTGGAATCTGGAAATACTAATTAGACTCAATCCATACAACAAGCAACGAACAACATGAAAATATTGAAGAAGCGGAACAATTTCCCAGAATGCTTCATAGGTCCATGAAGATTAAATATGGACGTCAACACACCAATCCTCAAAACTCTACTCGGCATTTTTTCTATCACGACATAAACCAACCGAGTCGTGTGGGGACTTACTCTAGCACCTAGATAGGAGAATCCTTACCACCCAATTTTAAAAATGGGAAATGTGGAAGTAAATAAAACATAAAAATGCTCTTAGTAACTAAAATAGTCATGAAAACTCAAGATTAAGGAATCATCTTTGACAATACCCAAAAATCCCTCCCAAGAAACTAGTCTAAATAGGTACAAGAGCTAGTAAGAAGACACAAGGCGTAAAATAAATTATTACACACTTGCACCATAAAGAAAGAGGAGTAGAAGCTTTCAGAGATCATCATCATCTTTGATGTGTTGCGGATTTATTACACTTGTAATGCTTTAAACTTGAGATTTTGTGAGTCTTGAAGAGCTTATTAGTAGATTTAATTGTGCTTTGTTCTTGTTTCGCAGGAAAACATGTTTTGGAAGTTTAGGTAGATAAGACAGTGTGGGCAGTATTGTTTTGACCATTTACGAGCCAGCTGAGCCGTAAATAGATTCGTAGATGAGAGATCTAAAAGGTTGAGTTGCAGTATGGGGTCCAAGATGGGATAATACATACCATACTCTTGTTTATGAGCTGTAGATCAGTGGTCATAGATGAAAGATAAAAAAGTGAACTCTCAGGTTTGGAGAGTATGAGTCATCAGTACGAGCCATACACCGTTGCACTAGTCGTGGACTTAGAATCGTAGAATGAAGTACTGATGTTTTGAAGAAGTGGACTCCCAGACCACGAAGGCACACTACGAGTCATATATGGGTGCTCGTAGATGAGAGTCAGAGAGTTGAAAATAGAAAGCTCAGACAACGACTGGAAAGGACAGACTATAAACTAGCCTACAGACAGTAGTTGTCACCCGTAGAAAATGTCCTAAAGATTGATTATTCACTTCCTTCAATGAGAGGACTCTATGAGCCGTCTATAGGAATATGGTCCATACATTGGGGTCATAGAAATTGTCGATACCTACTTTCCCTGATCTGTTTGGTTTAGGTTTTAGAGGTCTATAAATACTTTTCCAAGCGTTATTTATTAGGTAATGTCATTTTTGAGTTCTTGAATTATTGGTGAACCACTTTTTCTTTAATTCTTAATTTTTTGGGATTTTAATTACATTTTGATTCCTAAACGTTTACTTTGCAATTCAATTCAAGATTCCATATTATCAATATTCATATTGTAGGTTCATCATTTTTTTTAACCAAATAATTATGAATTGTAATAAAAAATTATGAGTAGCTAATTCTGCAACTAGGGTTGTGGGAACAATGAAGAATTAATGACGTAGATCTAATAAATAATAATTCTTGAATAGTGTTTATGCATGTTTTATTTTTTCCTTCGCTTGATTGCTTTTTAACGGTGACCAATGTTAGAACTCACTTTATTCTTACTAGCTGGACCAAGGGTAACAAATCCGAAGATAGATTATACAACAAATATTTGAGGCTATCAACCCTCATCTAATACCTTGAATGGACCAAGGGATAGCTAATTTGGGATCAAAGGTAAGAGTTAGTAAAGTGTACACCTGTTGACAGACCAAGTTGCAAAGTAAAATTCAATTATTTAGGTTACCATCGACTTAGATGATAAATAACTTATGGATAGTCACTAGGCAAGGTTACTACTATAATGTTCTATTGAGTTAAGTATTTTCGGGGAACACTAACAACCTAGTTTTGTTTTATATTGATTTACAACAAGTTAACTATAACTTTGTTATTTGCTACTTGCGAACATTGAATTCAATTACTTTTATACAACCCCCCCCCCCCCCTCTATTTTATATGGATATAATATGACTAAGAGTGTGAATAATAACAATTGAACTAAGTTGAACCTTATTCCTCGTGGGATCGACCCTAATCTCTGTTAGGTTCTTTAGATGTACAATGATTACTTTATACTTCTTTTGCATATGTAATTTGAGTGTATCAGTCTACACCTATGAAATATCAGTGAATCTTACAATCAGACTATGCCAAGTGGAATAGCAAGAGTTGTATCAGTACTAGCAACACGTACTGATGGCAATCACTCATCGACCCAAACCCACTACATTATCTAATGCAAAACAACCAAAGAAGCATGCATCTTGAATACAAAATTTGATCCCCGATCCTCCAATTCACCACTTTCATTTCAATTAAGATTAACTTGGATACCATACACCTATATCCATTTGTTGCTAACTTTAACCTCTAAGACATTCTCCCATCACATCATTACCTGACCCTTTTATCACATAACATTTCCTGGGACACCAGACTGCAAGTTTCCACTCTTTACCTTACACACTCCAATTTATACGACATATAACAAGTAACCCCAATTTAGCCTACATATAAATACAATTCTAACCACCGTTGTCAAATATCACAAACTTCCAAACATTCCCAATCCTCATCTACAATGTTTAACATGTCATTCTAATCCACACAAGAACCACCCCAATAATTAAAAACACAAATCCAGCTACTAAAAAACCAACATGTTATAGTTATAACAAAAATGAACAAACTTGGTCCTCTCATGAAACTGACACACACAATTGATAATGTACCCATGTGGTACATGATCCAATAATGATATATATGTACCAGTGTGGCACCCAATACAATATATATATGTACCCACGTAGTAACAAATCCAATAATAATATAAATATGTATTGGTGTGGTATCGAGTCCAATAATAATATATATGTTTCGATGTGGTTTTAATGATCCTATGGGTCATTCATGTGTTTATACCTTCTATTCATTGTTAAGAGCATATCTATGGTGACCCCTAGTCATTTATGACTTATTGAGACTCACAGTTTGGTCACCAGGTCATTTGGTTTTTATGTGAGTTTTTTGTGTTACCCATTCCAAAGTGGATGTAGGAACACATCACTATGGACTTTGTGGCATGTTCACCTCAGACTTCTAGAGATGTTAACAACATTTGGGTCATCGTTGTTCAATTGACCAAGTCAGCACACTTCCTTTTTGTTTAGTCTTCATTCAACACCGAGAGGTTGGCCCATATCTATATTCGAGATGTGGTTTATCTTCATGGTGTGTCTGTCTCTATTATATCAGATTTTAGTGCTCAGTTCACTTTTAGCTTTGGGAGGACTTTTTAGGAGAAGGTGTGTACTTACGTTGACCTTAGCATAACTTTCCACCCACAGAATGATGGTCTGTAGGTGTGCACTATTCAGTTTCTTGAGGATATATTACGGGCCTATGTTTTGGAGTTTGGAGGTCAATGGGATTAGTTATTTCCTTTAGTAGAGTATGCATACAACAACAATTAACACTCCAACATTCCGATGGGCCTATTCGAGGCCTTATATTTTAGGCATTGTTGCTATCTAATTGTTTGGTTTGACTCTACAGAGCCTAGGCCGCATGGTACAAACTTGATTTAGAAGGCCTTGTACCTGGTGAGGGTGATCCATGTGGTAAATTTATTTATATGGGAGCTCAGATAGCCACACGATCGCATCACTAGTTAGTGATAATGGAAACACACGTAACTGAATCGCATACATGTCTAATTCTGACATTCCCATACTACTCTTACATACGATGATGAATTTAATACGATGAGCATATGGGTATTCAGATGGCATGCCATGAAATAACCCTCTTGATGTAAACATTGGCATCAAACTTCTATTAACTACAAACGTATGTCCTGGTAGTAGTGGAGGAACAATTATGGCACTCGTTGATCCCATAACAATATGATCAACCATGTAATTATCACGCACATCGGGTGCTCGATGGTCTTTCACTCTCGCAGGGTTGTTCTGCTTGTTTCATGTACCTCCACTACTCTTGGAAGTGTAACTCAAACAATATCCTCATGACACGCTCTAATTGGATCATCATTAACTCCCAAGTTCCTACCACGTTCCGCCATGTTTCACTGTGTTTTACATAGTTTTGGATAATAAGAGGTTAGTGGATTACCTTGACTCCATGTTCTTGGCATACACTTTGAACTTTTAACCTGCAGAAAACAAAAATAAAAGAAAAACATAAATCATGGAATAATTGACTAATAGTGCAATAAAAAATAGTATAATCTAAAAGCCTTATTCCCCGGTAACTGCGCCAAAATTTAATACGCCCAAATTACACCTTCCTAAATAAGTATAGCAATATTTGTTCAATTAAAGAACCTAACAGAGGTTAGGGTTGATCCCACGAGGAATAAGGTCTCGAATTAGGCCAATTTAATGTTTATTGAGTTTTGACGCACGTGTGTTGCACATGAATATCAAACCATCTACCACACTATATTTAAAAATAATATGAATATTATTAATTAAATAATTAGTCACTCCTAAAATCTCTTAGTTACCACTCTTAAATATACTTTCTCCCCACTTCCCCATAGTGCATACTTTGTTATTATAGTATTGTTGTTCTTTCTTTTAATATAATATAATATAAATATTGATATAAAATATATAAAATATACTAAATTGGATGGTTTTAGTTGGAGTATTAGATTAATTTAACATTCATTTTAGGGAGTTTTCTAATTTCACTGCACTTTGAGATTGTCATCGTCAGTAAATCAAACTTGAGGTTTTAAGAAGAGAAGAATAGAAAACATAATAAAATGTAGTTTAAAAATGTGAAGAAACCCCTCCATTTATAGTTAAAATGTGTAGTATTAGTATGTGCATATTGTTTCTTATCATAAATACATAGAAGATATACTAAATAAGGTGTTTTAAGAAGATGAAGATTAATGAATATTTTTTTTAAAATGTAGTTTAAAATTTTGAGGAAGCCCCTCTTTTTATAGTCAACAAAGGGTAGTGTATGAAACTCTGCTTATTGTGCCTGGTCAAAAAGAATCCACAACCCTTTAGAAAAGTCACAACCCTTCAGAAAGGTCACAACTCATCGGAAAAGTCATAACTCTTCAGAAATGTTGCAACCCTTCAGAAAAGTCACAACTCTTCAGAATAGTCGCAACCATATAGAAAAGTCACAACCCTTCAAAAAGGTCACAACTCATTGGAAAAGTTTTAACTCTTTGAAAATGTCACAATCCTTCAATGTGAAAAGGTGTCTCCCTTATATAATATAATATAATATACATAAATAAATATAATACAATATAAAATATAGAAGATATACTACATCTGATGTTTTAAGTTGGGGGTATCATTATAATTTAACATTTAAGTTAAGTAGTCATTCTTTTAAGGTAGTATAGATAGATAGATAAAAAAAAGGATAGATATAGATTGGTCTAATTTTAATTTGATATGAAATTTTAAAATATAAAGAAGACTTTTAATTTAAGACTAAAGGAATTCTCATTTGAGCTCATTTAGCAAGAATGTTGACCAAAGTAAAACTTAGGCCTTAACTTGAAAGTTAAGACACCTAATATCACATACTCACACTGAAAGGCTTAGGATTCATGCCAACCACGCTTCTAGCCTAAAATAACCCTTCTAGAGCTAATGGAATAATTAGAATTTGATTCAGAGTCCTTTTCTTGAACTTTTGATCACAAATGATTGTTCATGGTTTAAAATCTCCAAAATACAAAAACTCATGTATAAAAACAAAACGAATGACTAGGTGACCTAACTGTTAGACTCATTAAGTCATAAATGACTTGGGTTTGTCATAGGAATGCTCTAAACAACGAACAAAAGCCATAAACACAAAAATGAACTTTATCATCAACACAACTCAACTGCCTACTCTGAGCTATCCGATGTCTGTCCTGACTGACATCATCATTTGATTTATAATTGTCTAATTGCACGCAAAATTATATATATATATATATATATATATAACTGAAATATCATGTCATAAACTCAAGAATAACATCTTTTTTAAGTTCAATTTGTAAAAATATGGTTCTAATTTCAAATTTCAAACTTTAAAAGTTGAAAATGGTGAAAGAATAAAGTTGGTTTGAAAAGTTCATAATCGAGACCACCAACTCATTTTCACGGAGTTGTGTTTGTGCCATTTCACAAAACTAATGCATAAATGATATTATTTTTTCTATTTTATCCTTTAAAAGTTGTCAGTCTTGACAGTATTGTAGACATTGAAATTTTGTGGACTCTACAAGACATGTTCAATTCGAATTGGGACTCTAGAAGATGTGTTCAGTTTCAATTAGAATTCTTGGAGGCTACTCAACCCTAAACTCTAGTTTATGCCTATATAAAGGGTACTAAATTCCCTTAAAAGACATCAAAAAATATCCCATACACTCTTGGGTATTTTTAAAGATCAGGATCTCGAATATTCCACAAAAGTCATGGAATACTCATATAGAGGTCAAATCTAAATCATCCTAGTTCGAGAAATACGCCACTAAGGGTCCTCGAATCATGGATAAATCTTAGGAGAGTAGAATCAAGGGAGGAACATAATTGTACCCGCATATTTATCAATAAAGTTATGTTTCTTCTTATTTTATTGTGATTGTCATTTATTTTCTGTCACTTTAAAATTTGTTGCAAACAAGTATATGTTTACCCAACATAGAAAAACTAAATAATTGAATAATGTTCATTGATCAAATTAGTTAATCAAAGTAAATTAATTCATATTCATTTATTGAAAATTCAACTTCAAGAGAACACTAAATAAATGTACAATATTAAACTTACCTAATTTTCTTAAGAAAACTGAAACCTAAAATTGTGACATATAAATAAAAACGAATGAAGTAATCAATTTCATATTTAATTGAACGGACAATTTTTATTTTTTTTTTGGGTAAAAGGATGATCTTTTAATATAAGCAGACAACCTTTCAATATAAACACATTAATTTTAGTAAACCGTGCCTGAAATTTTTTTGCGAGTGTCAAGTACAGTAAGCACTTGCCTATTCAAATTATATTTTCATTTTATAATTTTTCTTAAAAAATATTCTTTCTAAAGACGGATGTTGAATATTATATATGTGTCGCGCCCCGTTTTTCGCAAAACGGATTTTGGTGCACAACCTAACAACTTTTTTGGGCTTTGGAGCAATTGAAGAATCGCCACCTAACGAATTAAGACGCGTCAGGGCACCTGTCTAACCTAACTAAGTCTAGCTAAGGTCAACGAACCAGAGATCAGAATAAGGGTTCAAGTTACCTCGAGGGGAAGGTGTTAGGCATCCCTCGAGGTCCACAAATGTGGGTCCCGGCCGTATCTCATGCAATTTATGTGGGGGTTACAAGTAGCAATTAAGGTCACTTCATTTATTATTTATTGAATTAACATGATTACTAAGTGATGAATAATATTAAACAATTAAGGCCAATTTATTTATTAATTTAATAAATTAAGCATGCAAAAACTAGGTGATAACACAATACTAAATAACTAACAAAATAAAATTTAAAAGAAGTAGCAAGAGGATAGAAAGCAGACAAATATATAAGTAAATATCATCTTTATTTAATTAAACTACCCCAAATAAATATAAGTATAAAACAAATAAAGGGATAAGGGAAAGGGAGACTCTGAGGGACTTTAGGATCAGCACTCAACTTTTCTTTATTTCGGTCGCCTTCTCGTAGGGACAGACGAAACCAAGGTTTGTCTTTAAGATCGAGTCGATGTCATCATCTTCATAGGGCCTAAACTACCCCTACCCCACCACCGCATGCTTTTCGTCTCTAAAAGGTGTCTAGCGTCCCCACGTAAGGTCCAAGAGGCATTGGACTGCTGTTAGGGTGAATTTAGACAAAATAAAATATAATAGGCCCACCTAGACACCAAGTCAAACAATTTGGACGAGCATTTAGCACGTAGGGTCTCATATTGACCTCTAGATTTTAATTTAAACATGCTAGCAAACACACATAAAGTGAAAGGTTTCATGCTAAGTGTGGCATATAAACGAGCATTACAACAGTAAATTACTTAATTGAGAATGACATAAATTGTTACAGACAAACAAATTTTAATTACAAACTGATTTTAAAAGGCAGGAATTTATAACATTTTTTATTTATTGATTTTAGAGTAAAGCAGAAAAGTGATCATACATGCAGGAATACTTTAATACAGTAGCAGATTATTATTGCAAAATTAACTTATGCGGCAATCAATTTGCTAAATGTGAAAAGTCAGTAGCTGATTTTACTTAGGACAAACAAGTGACCAATGCAGGAGATATACATATTTTAGAAAGATAGCAAAGGGTATTATTAATGCAGAATTTAATTACAGTAGTATCGGTTTAGCAGATGCAGCAATAAATTAGTAGTTGATTTTTATCAAGGTAGATTAAAAAAATACAGGGAATTAGTTGAATTTTAAATGGCAGAGCAATTACACTAAATGCAAAGTTAATTCTCTTGTACAGATTCAACATAACAGAGTGTTTTAAAAATATTAGCATGCTGGACAGTTATTTAGCCTATTTTTAAATTAAAAAAAACATGTTTGCAGGGGTTATTTTAGTTATTCAAGACGCTGAAAATTGTTAGACAAATGATTTTAACAAGCCAATGATCTTATCAGTTAAATCCTATAAACGTGATATCTAAATGAACATGCTGAGATTGATGTCAGACCTATAGGCATGGTTTCTAAATGATTAACATGTTGCGGTTTTACTAGCAATTTAAGATTAAACAGAGCTTGGTTAATAAACTGACAAGCTTAAGTTATTTAAACAATGCTGGAATTATTTAAAACAATCAATTAATCTCGACTCTATTAAATAATCTTATGAGCGTGATATCTACATTATTTCTAATATGAGACAAATCATTGTACATAATTTATTTATTCATTTTATATCTCAAGTGATAGCTAGCACTACAACATAGAGCAACTAGACAAGCACATAAAAGAAAGCACTTAACAATTTTTTCACATTGCTAAAAAAATTGAATTGCAGAGAAATATTAATTTAAGGTAATACTTGATTAATTAACAATTGGAGCGGATGACCAATAGAACGAACTTGCATTTTAAATAACACTTAGAAGTGATAAACTGTTGGCAAGATCATTTTATTTAAATAGATTTAGAGCAAGGAAATGATTGAGCAATTGAATCACACTCCTATAGGCATGCTTTTTAACACAAATAAGTTTGCGATAAAGTGACAATTAGCACGTAAATCCCCCTCCCCTTAGACAATCCCCCCAAACATATTTCATATATGGAGAGTTTTAGAACGTTAGAATAATACACAATATTACAAGCCAAGAGAACAAATAAATAATATCTACACCATTAAAATAAACTTAAACGTAACAATCTTGTCCCGAAATCTCTTCTAGACAACTCTTCCAACATCCCGAATCCTTAAGTCCAAACCCTATAAAGTACAATGAAAAATATGGGCAAGTAATTACACATAAAAGACAATTTAATATAGCAAGATTGTAAAACTAACTATGTGGGTACACACATAATATTGATTATTTCATGTACACAAGCAGCATACGGGCATGTAAGACTTCAAACAATATGTGGAGAATATAAAATCACACATCGGGAAAGAAAGGGATAGAGAAACTAACCTGGATGCTTCCTTTTATTTATCAATACTCAAATTTTGGGGCTTATGCATAATGGTCAATAACTAACGATGCAAAGAATGAAATACATATATAAAAGACACTAACCGGTTAAGCAATAAAAGAAATATCAGCAATGAAGACAAGTTGGTTCCGCACTATTCGACCCGAACACAACAAAATACTTTAGAAGTTCACCGGAGATTCTTTTTAAGCAGAGAGTAATATAATTTTTTTTTTTCCTAATATTTTAGTATGTGAGCAAATTCAGATGTGAGAGTGATATATTTTTTATTCAAGTATGAGCAATGTGAGAGGTGTGAGTAATGTGAGAGTCTCTTTTCCGTGTGTAAGATTGAGTGGAAAAGTCTGTGCAAGAAAAGAACTAGGAGGTCTCTTTATATAGTGAAGGGAAGGGCACATAATAGAGGAAAAGAAATAATTAAGGAGTCAATTATATCATGCTTTCCTTAAACAAAAGGAGTATAAAATCAGTCCCATATTTATTTATTCTTTTTACCAAATATAAACAAGTAAGAAATCTAGTTAAGCTTAATTAAGGTGAGAAAATATTCACTAACATATATTTTCCTTGTTAATAAGGAAGCCAAAAATCAGATTTTAATTAATTTATTATTTTACCAAGTATGGAGCAAAACTAAAATCAGCGAAAATATTCACTAAACCGTTAAGGATTTCTAAAAATGGATTAGTAGGAATCAATTCAAACCATAATTAAGGGGAGGAGAAAACACTTTGCAGCACTATAACTTAATGAATATAAAATTAGCACAAGGAAAGGAATAATACATGCTTTAATCCATAATTTCCGACTTGCCATAGGCAAAGGGGCTAGCAAATTACACCGAACTAATTACGCAAAGCCACAATATACGGAAGTCTAAATCACAATATTTGACCAAACGATTAGCTAAATTAACACCCTTAAGGGATCCTACCAGATATGAGTAAACAATCAACAAGTCACAATTACACATACATTAAGGGGAACAAATCGGCAATGTAAAATAATCAAAGGAGAGTCAAATAATTATTTTAGGAAGAACAAATACGATTCAAATCAAGTTCCACAAAACAACTTCTCATATTTTACCATATACAAACAAATAACAATTCAAATACAGCATAAAATGAATTAAGGGCGAGCCACAAATCACGGAATTCCATTTTTTTAAAAGTTAAAGCTGAACAAAACAACTCTATTTAGCTAAGGAAAATAAAAGCCAATTAAGGGCATCAATTTATCATTCCAATGTATCAACTTATCAACTAAAATCAAGAACCAACAATTTTAAGATCCATAATATACTAATAACTATAGAGAAGCAGGTAACATAGTAATATATTTACATTCTAAGTCACATGAATAATATTTTGGCAACACACCAAATCAGAAAATTTGCAGAACATGAATAAGATTAGAAAAAAGCAAATAGTAATTAAATTGGAGACCGAAATGATTTTCACATATACAAAGCATGCATAGCCAACTGAAAAGAAGAACAAAGTTGTCAAAATAATTTTTTTTAAAAAATGTACCCGGACGGATCTTCCTTTGACCCGCCTGAAAACTTTCAAAAACTTCGCCGGAGCTCGCTAGTTCACTGGCTGGAGCAGCATTTGCCGGAGTCGGAGCTGGCTTTCGCTGGCTGCTGCTGTCTGTTTTCGTCGGTGGAGCCTGCTCGATGGAGCTGCTGGCTGTTGTTGTTCTGCAAAAAAAAAAAGGAAGGGAGAAAGGGAGGGGAGGCGGAAGACGCCGGAGCTGCTGTCTCCGTGCAGCTGCTGCCATTTCACCGAGCTGCTGGCCGGAGCTCTCGCTGGTCGGAGCTGCTGTCCAGCAGAAGCAGCGCTGGAGAGGAAGAGCAGCTGTTGGCGAATGGCTCGTCGGTCGGAGCTAATGGTCCTCGCGGCTGGTTCTTGCTGCTTCGGTGGTTTTGCCGGAGAAGAAGAGAGGGAGAAGAGAGAAGGGTCAGCAGCGCTAATGGAAAAGAGAATCGTCAATACCCATTAGGGTTTAGGAGTCTTTTAGGTTAGAATAGGAAAAAAAAGGGGAGTTGATCTTAACCGTTGGATTAGATTTAGATAAGCGGCTAAGATTTGATCTAGGATTTAATTTAAAGGATGAACGGATGAGATTAATTAGAATTGAAAATCTGAAAATTGGAATGAATTGGCTAAAATTGACATGAAAGGGTGGCTATAATTGCAATACAATTGAAATTGAATAGGCTAGAAATGGAATGAATTAGAATAACATGGGCTATGATTTAAAAGATTTTGAGGAAAATTTAAGCAATGCTATTCAATTATAATACTACAAATATTATAATATTTTTTATATAATTAACATCACTTAAATTTTAAAACATTTGAATAAAATAATTATTTCGAGTTTTACTAATAATTTTAAAAAATATATTTTTATAATATTTACGATAATTTTATGAAGCATGCGTATTAAAATATATAATTTTTAGACAAAATCGACTACAATTTTATACTCGAAATATATTAAAAAGTACGTATTTAATCGAATAGCATTTCCAAAAAGGGTTAAAGGTCGGTCAAAATTGGGTGTCAACAATATGTAAAAACATAATCTTATATAATACGGATTATATATATGTAAAAATAACTAAAATTATAACAATCGCAGGTAATAATTCACCACTTCAAAAATATAATAGGTTTAATACTCTTATAAATATTAAATTCATAAAATTTAAATTATGAATTTATTTTTATTTATTCCCTTCTAATTATATATATTCACAATTTTTTTTGTCAAGTACATTTAACATGTTCCAACAACAGAAAATTTCATATTTGATTAATATTGATATGTATAAAATTTTATTTCTTTATTGTTGTATGTCATTAATATATTTTCTTATTAAGATTAGACTTTTAAATTTTGTAAAAACATTAATATATTTTCCTATTATGGTTAAATTTTAGATTTATTTTTGCTAAAGTAAATTAGGATTTTGATTTTGCTTCTCATAAAAAAAAACTAAAAAATTTTGGCATGTAATTTATTTTACAGCTAATTATATTCATATTTATTAACTTCAACTTGATATTTCATTATATAATTTCCTTTTGTATTATTGCATTTCATTAATTTATTTCCTTTTAAAGCTAAATCTTTGAATCTTATTCAAGTCAATGTCTATTTAATGCTAATGCATATAAATAATTTAAATTTACTTTAAATTTAAAATTAATTTAATTTGCAATTAATGTTATTTCTAATTATAATCAATTATTTTTTATTGTCTATTTGAATTTGATTAATTTATGCAAAATATAGTAAGATATTTCCTATTATAGATAACTTTCTGATTTGTTTTTGTTACTATATTGTTTTGTTTATCATACACAAAGATTTTTTTAAAATGGAGAGTTATTTTTTCTTTTCAAAATTATATTCATATTTTCTAACTTTAACTTAATAAATTTCATGAGTGTATTAAAATATTTGATTTAAAATATTATATTTTAATAGTGTGGGTAATGTACAAAATATATTTACAGTATAATATTGAATTACTTTGTTATGCAAAGTGGAGTGGGGCAAGTTGAAAATAAAAAAAACATTGTTATGTGGGACGGGGCGAAGCGGATTAAAAAATATGCGAGTTAAGCTCAACCCGCCCCGCACCGCCCATTGTCATCCATACGTTTTACTAAGTCGAAACATTTCAACATGTTTTACTAAGAAGGTCATGTTTGTTAAAGGAGGACAAGATGTGAAAAGTGGGAGGAAAAAAAAGAAGTGTTGCAGATTTTTTTTATTTTCTTCTTTATTGAAATGTAACTTTAATTAAATCATGTTTGTAAATTATAAATTATAATAAACCATGGCCGTTTCGAAAAAGAAAAATTAAAAAAATGAATTAACAAATATTAATCTCAATGTATAAAAATATTGTACAAATATCATATGGAAACAATAAATCTTTTATAGTGTTATTTGGTCACATCAATTATTGAAGCAATACGATTTTACATGTGCATTATGTCTGGCCTGCATTGCGTTGCTGCCATTTCCCTCTTCTTTTACTTGTTTTTTTTTATCTTTTGGAAATGACAGCTCGGTGTATCAAATTCTGTATAACGCGCTTTTGAAGAAGGACTTAACGGATCATATTTCCTTAAGTATAAACAATTTAATTTTACTTTTCTCCTAGAAAAGTTAGTTTTACGATTGAACATGTTATTTAAAATTGCACAACGACAACTCAGACTCGGAGGAAAATATAGTTATTTAGTTGCGGGTTCATCTTGTATGAAGAAAGAAAAATACTTTCATTTTTTCTATGGTTGGTGTCTTGAATTAAAAAATTCTCCACAAAAACAAGTTTCATAAAAATGCGCTAAATGACTTCCCAAATAGAAGTAGGGAAAACAAATTTTACAAGTGACATTCCAAGTTCATTGTCTCCTCCACAATAATTCATGACACACCCACCAAACACCCTCCGCCATCCGCGAAACCCTATTCCCCACTCCATCTCACACCCAAAATATTTTGCTAGATTACATATAAATATTCTTGAAATAATAATCTATAAAGATTAGACAATCAAAAATATTTTAAAAAGTAAATGGTAAATATTGTTATAACCTATCTACAACAATGAGAGGGATTATTTTTATTATTTTAGTGGATAAAGATTAATTAATTAGAGGTAAAAAAAATAAATCAATTATAATAATTGTAAAAAATAAAAATAAATCTTGACCATTTGTTTTTCTGTTGTCTAGTCCTTATCTTTTTTCTATAAATACTTTTTACACCATTTCAACTTTTTGATTTCTTTATTAAGTATTCATACCTTTAGGTTATCTACTTTAGAAACCATTGTCGTTGCCCTTTTTATCTTTTCCTTCGAATGGCCATTTGTTTTTCAATATCATATATTTGGGTAATCAAAACAATTTTTCCATCTTGAAAGATGTCTAAGCTATTGTTCAAGATATTCTTCTCAGTGGTTAGTTCACTCATCGAATCAATTAGTATAAAAATATTCACATTTTGCTTGAAGTAAGATAGGGTTACCTCTTCATTATCATCATCCTCTTTTGATTTTACCATAAAGGCGAACACATAATCAAATATTTATTTTTCTTTTACTACGAACATGGAAGCACCATGAGGGTATTCAGAATCATTTGAATCACTTGAGGTATTTTCCCAGATGGCCGGAGCTTTCTTCACCACATAATCAGTCGTTTCTCTTCTGCTTGACTTGTTAGCGACCGAGTCCCTTCTTTTGTCATTGTCTCCTCAAGACTTGACATATTCCTTGTGTTCACCCTTGTGCCAGTTTATGATGAAGTGCATTGAGTTACCAAACTTGTGACACAAGTCATTTGAGTTTGTAGCCCTATCAAGGTTTCCTTTCTTCATGTGACTGTTGAAAGAAGCTTGAAGACTGATGGAACATGTTGAAGGAACAGGTCCATCGAAGCAGGCTGACGATTTAGAGTTAGAGTCATACTAGGACTAGACTACTAAATCCTAAGTTATGTACACCTAAGCTACTGTATATTGCAGGAGTCGACTAGGATAAGGTATTTGAGTTATAATACAATACTACTCATGTAAATAATTGTGTTGTAGTAGGTTTCCTAGTATAACTAGAATATGACTCTTCTCCTATATAAGGAGCTTGTAACTCAATATTATCATCATCAATACAATCCTTGATTTCTCTAATCCTAGACGTGAGATTTCTACATGGTATCAGAGCAATAAAGCTTTTCTGCTCTTTAACGTATTAGATCAAAACCAAAACAACCACAAAATCGAACCGCAATGGCCCCTTCTACTAACACTCTTTCGACCTCTTCACTTCATCATCTTATTTCGTCCTGCTCCATTAAACTTAAGCCAACGAATTATCTTATATAGAGGACACAAATGTCTCAATTGATTCAAGTGATGAGATTAACCTACCTCATCACAGAACCACCTAAAGATACCTGTTCCACTGGAAAGACTACTGAGGAAACTGTAGCAGGCGAGAAGGGTGCAGAAGACAGCAACATTGTTGATGACTGGGAGGAGAAGGATGTGTTGCTAAGGAGTTGGATCTTAGGCACCTTGACAGAAGAAAGCATGTACTTGATCGTAGGCTGCTCAACTGCCAATGAGATGTGGGAATGCTTGGAAGAAGCTTATCTTCAAGCAACAAAAGATAAGGAGTTCCAACTCAAACAACAACTGCAAAGTGTGAAGCTAGGAACCAAAACAATTGACGAATATATTAAGGAATTCAAAGGCATATGTGATGGCCTTGCAGCCATTCACAAGCCTATAGATGAAGATAGCAAAGTGATTAATTTTGCTAGAGGTCTAGGTCTTAAGTACAAGACCTTCAGGACTGTCATGCTAGGTAAGGCACCATGTCCTACTCTTAATCAATTTGTTAATGCTCTCAGGGGTTTTGATATGAGGGAGGATGAAGAAGAAGTGCCTCACCAAAATCATAACATGACATTCTCTGCCCAAAGAGGTAGGGGAAGAGGAAACTACTCTCAAAGAAGAGGCAACAATAATTTCAATTCTAGAGAAAGAGACTTTAAGCCTGCTGGACAAGGAACATGTTCTTATAACAGCAGAAACGGACTAGGTCCTCAGAACAGTTCTTCAAGTGGAATCATGAGAGGAACAATACTGATGCGTGTCAAATCTGTGGTAGGAATAACCATACTGCTCTTAAGTGTTTTTACAGGTGGGATTACTCTTACCAAGCCACAGATGAGCTATCACAAGCATTGACTGCAACTAATCTACAAAACACTACTGTGACACATTGTATGTGGACTCAGCAACAAGTAGCCATATGACACATAACTCAGGTATCCTAACTGATCTTAAACACTACAATGGAATAGATAAAATCATTATTGGGAATGGATCAAAGTTAGTTATAACACATGTTGAAAACATATCCGGATCAGGTCTAAAGTTAAAAGAAGTTCTTGTAGTCCCTAAGATTAATAAAAATTTACTCTCAGTTAGTAAGCTTGCAAAGGATAATTGTTGCACTCTTAAATTTGATGAAACTAACTTTGTTGTAAAGGACAAGAAGACAAGGACACTGCTGGCCAAGAGAACTAAAAGGAATGGACTCTATGCTTTGGAAGATAACAATCTCTATGCTTTGACTGCTGCACGCGATTGGAACATGTCGGATAACATGTGGCATACTAGATTAGGACACCCTAGTTTGAAGTCTTTAAAAGTTTTGAATAGTAATAGTTGTATCAATATTAGTAGTTGGAATAAAATGCTTACTGTTTGTTCTAGTTGTCAATTGGGAAAGAGTTGTAAACTTCCATTTGGTTTGAGAAA
The DNA here is from genome assembly GCA_036250505.1 of Solanum acaule. Taxonomy (NCBI): domain Eukaryota; kingdom Viridiplantae; phylum Streptophyta; class Magnoliopsida; order Solanales; family Solanaceae; genus Solanum; species Solanum acaule. The sequence continues at coordinate 50,911 of JAJOOR010006389.1, forward strand.
TAAAATTGAGAAAAAACCTTTATTAAAAATAGATTGTGATTTATGGGGACCTGCTCCTGTCGAATCTTCTCAACATATGAAATATTATGTTGTTTATGTTGATGATCACACGAGATATACATGGATTTATCCACTCTAAAAGAAATCTGAATTCTTTGAGGTCTTTCTAAAATTCCAAAAAATGGTGGAAAAACAATTTTCTAAAGAAATTAAGATTTTTCAGTGTGATGGAGGTGGTGAGTTTATCCAAATAGACTTCATTAAGCATTTGGAAGATTGTGGCATCGTGAGACATATTTCATGTCCTAACACACCTGAACAAAATAGAGTTGCAGAGAGAAAACATAGGCATATTGTGGAGACTGGCTTAACTCTACTACTTCATGCTAATCTACCTTGTTTCTTTGGGTCGAGGCTTTCCTCATTGCTGTATTTATCATCAATAGACTGCCCTCCTCAGTCCTAAAGATGGTGACTCCATTTGTTAAGTTTTATGGGGAACAACCTGATTACAACAGCCTAAAAGTGTTTGGGTGTAGATGTTTTCCATATATCAAGGGTAGCAACAAATTCAGTCCAAAGACCTACCCTTGTGTGTTAATAGGGTACAACAGCTTACACAAATGATATAGATGCTATCATCCCCCTACAAGAAGGGTTTACATATCCATACATGTTGTGTTTGATGAAAACACATTACCCTATGCGTCTCCAAAGCAATCTCAGACTAACATTGATGTCTCACCTCATCTTGCTACTTTTGTTGAATCTTTTTCTAAATTGCAGGCACATGATAAGTCTGATTTAGGGGAAGTACATGCTGCTAGTCCACACATTACTAGTGATAATGCTGCTACAACTCATATACTCCTTGATGATGAGAGTACTATTGACCTCTCAGGCGCAGGATCAGATACTGAGGAACATGTTGAAGGTGATGATTCATACAATAGTATTGAAACTCCAGCTGCAAATTATTTTGGATCTGCTAGTAGCAGTGAGGAACATGTTGCACTTACATGTCCAGCCAATGAGCATCATCAAACAACTACTTTAGTTGATGTACCAGTTGACCATAAATCTGACAATGCTACACTCCAGTCAACTACTTTGGTTGATATACCAATTGAGGTACTTCCTGCACCACAAGGGCATCATATGATCACTAGGCACAAGGCGAAGGAACAATACTTCTCACTTGTTGCTCGCAACAGCACATAAATTTTGAGAGAACCAAGTACTACTAAGGAAGCACTAAGGTCACCTCATTGGCTTGTAGTAATGCAAGAAGAAATTGATGCTTTGCATACTAACAAGACATGGATTTTGGTGCCCAAATCTCCTGGTATAAATTTGGTTGGCTCAAAATGGGTGTTCAAGACAAAGTTATAAGCTGATGGGACAATAGATTATCACAAGGCGACTTGTGGCAAGGGGATTCTCGCAGTTTGAAGGGATAGATTTTGAAGAAACATTTAGTCCTGTGGTTAAAGCCACAACTATTAGGGTGGTTCTATCCATTGCTATAAGTTCAAAGTGGAAAGTTAGACCACTAGATGTCAAAAATGTCTTTCTCCATGGCTTCCTAAAAGAAGAGGTGTACATGAGTCAACCTCCTGGTTTTGTTGATCCCCAATATCCTCAGCATGTATGTCTACTTAAAAAGGCATTGTATGGTCTTAAACAAGCACTAAGAGCCTAGTTTGATAGGTTTAGCATGCACCTCTTACACCTTGGTTTCATTTGTAATAAGGCTGACCTTTCCTTGTTTATTTTGCAAACTCACAAAGGCAAAATATTTCTCTTGTTATATGTGGATGATATTATTGTCACATGAAGTAATCCATCTTATGTCTCAGCGTTGGTTCTCCAACTTTGGAAGGAGTTTGCTATGAAAGATCTTGGCCCTTTACACTTATTTCTAGGAGTTGAGGTGAAGTATTTCGAAGGAGGAATTCACTTGAATCAAAGCAAGTATGCTACTGAGTTGCTGGCCAAGACAGAGATGACTTTGTCCAAGGCTGTAGCCACTCCTTTGGCTCAGAAGCATGGTTTGCATGAAGCTGTGGGAAGTTTTATAGATGCCTCCTTGTACAGAATGATAGTAGGGAGCCTTCAATATTTGACCCTCACAAGGACTGATATCACTCATGCTGTGAATTTAGCAAGCCAGTTTATGCAAAGCCCAAACATTGAACATCTTCAAGGGGTAAAAAGGATTCTCAAGTACATCAAAGGTACTCTACACTTTGGACTCAAAATTATTTCATAGTCTCCATGCAGGTTGTATGGCTACTCAGATGCTGATTGGGGTGGTTGTACCACCAATAGAAGATCAACTACAGGCTATAGCATCTACCTAGGTGCAAATTGTATCTCTTGGACCTCCAAGAAACAGACTACAGTAGCTTGATCGAGTGCTGAAGTTGAGTATAGAGCACTAGCCTCCACTGCTGCAGAAATGACTTGGATTTTGTATCTTCTTCATGACCTTAGAGTGTTACTTCGATCTGTTCCTACGATGTACTGTGATAACATGAGTGCCTTGTACATGACGGTTTATCCAGTTATGCATGATCGAACCAAACATGTTGAAATGGACTATCATTTTGTTCGTGAGAAAGTGGCCAGGGGACAACTTCTTACTCAGTTTGCGAAGTCTAAGGATCAGCTAGCTGATATTCATACCAAAGCCTTAACAAAACAGGTTTTCTCTGGTTTTCACAGCAAGCTAGGAGTTACAGTTCCTCCACTCACTAGCTTGAGGGGAAGTATTGAAGGAAGCTTGTAGACTGATGGAACATGTCGAAGGAACAGGTCCATCGAAGCAGGCCGATGAGTTAAGAGTTAGAGTCATACTAGGACTAGACTACTAAATCCTAAGTTATGTACAACTAAGCTTCTGTATATTGCAGGAGTCGACTAGGATTAGGTATTTGAGTTATAGTACAATACTACTCATGTAAATAATTGTGTTGTAGTAGGTTTTCAAGTATAACTAGAATATGACTCTTCTCCTATATAAGGAGCTTGTAACTCAATATTATCATCATCAATACAATCCTTGATTTCTCTAATCCTAGACGTGAGATTTCTACACTGACCTTTATGTTTTCTCACAATTTTTTGAAATCTTCAAGTGAGATAGGCCATGTTCTCATCTATTTCAGGGATTTGACTTTGTGAAACCTTGAGAGCAAGTGATTTAACCCTTTTTGCATCTTTCTCCCGGCCAGCCTCATTATATTGTTGTCGGGGTTGGGAGACAATTTATTCATCCGAACTCCATTAAATCGAACAATGTACATTGATTGTAGGGATGTGAGAATCATCAAGAACAATATTTGAAGGCCCACTGTAGAACATGCCATTAAATCGAGGTGGCTTGATTGATAATTGACTCTCTTCCAAAGTTAGTGGAGCAACCATCTTTTCTACAAGATTCTCTCTTGGTGTTAACCATATAGAGAGCCCAAGCTCGGATACCAATTGATAGAATAGATGCGTCCACTAGTAATCACTGGACAGGTCCCTCGACAGAATAATAGTGCAGAAAATAAATAGTTCAAAATAAATTAGACACAAAATATTTTTACGTGGAAATTCTCTTGCTCAAGGAAGGAGAAAATCATGACCTATACTCATAGAATTTCCAACCGAACTCCATGTCACTCAAAGAAGAGCAAAACTTTACATTACAAACTCTAGTTTGTAACATAGGAATTAAAAACTCTTTAATCCATTCCCCCTTGTTGTAACAACTTTACTACAAGCAAAAGAACTAAGCAATAACTCTATTGCCCACTAAACCAACTAACTCTAGTGGATCTAGACTTCAAGAACACAACAAGGCTAACTCTAGCCACCAACCCTAAGTCCCCCCCTACCTCGATCGCCAGAGGCTTGAGGTGTCGTGTCCTGAGCACCCCCCCACCCCGACCCCCAGAGGCTCGAGGCGTCGTGCCCTGAGCCTTCCCCCCCGAGATCGCTCCCTGGAGGATCGAGGCACCGTGCCCCTCCCTCCAGAGGATTGAGGTGTCATGCCTCGAGTCCCCACCTCGAGACTTGAGGCGCCGTGCCCCCACCCCCCACCCCTCCTCCTCGGAGGCTCGAGGCATCGTACCCCAAGGCCCCCCCACTCCGGCCCTCGGAGGCTCGAGGCGTAGTTACCTGAGCCCCCCGGAGGCTTGAGGCGCCGTACCCCAAGCTCCCACACACACCCGCACCCCGGAGGCTCAAGGCGCCATTCCCCCCACCCCTCCCCCCGGAGGCTCGAGGCGTAGTACCCCGAGCCCCCCCGTGCTCCTGGACTACATGTCATAAATTAGACCTAAGACATTTACTTTAGCACGATCAATATTTAGATGAGCCAATTGAGGTTTTGAATAATACTCAACAATTTATTGTCACTGAATGATTTACTAAATAAAAATCAGGGATAAAGACAATATATATAATACCGAAATATATTTCAACAACTCGTAGTTCAATGTCTGCAATTGCAGAAAGTATTATCTTGTACCAATATAATTTCATAATTGACCATAAGGAAAGAAGAAAACTATAGTGGTGGAGCAAGGATTTTCATGCTATCTATCTAGTGTGCAGGTGATTCAACAAGTGTACAAATAAAATGATATTTCACCTATATACACAATACAGTGTTTTGGCAAGAAGACAATTAGCACTAGCAATAAATCAAGCCCATTAAAGGTTTCATTAGTACTCTTCCTAATATCTAATCTATGTCAAGATTTTCCTCCTCGCATTAGCCTCAATCTTTGGGCTTGTCCTTAGTAAGTAACTCAGGAAAAACTCCCTCGGAACTGACACCAGCATTGCTTTCTACAGTAATTGTAGTTTCATTATTGACCTCTTGGACAAAAGATCCAACTGTTTCACTATCAGTCAATAAGACAGTGCTCTGGAAACTCCTCTCTAGTTCTTCATTACTGGAACTTGCATGAGGCATCCCATTGGGATACCCCAGCAACAACTTTTGGAAGTTGCTGAACTCCATTTCGAAAGCCCAACCCATTTCCAGAAACAACTATGTTATTGACAACATCCATCATGCTCTATAATGTTTCAAAATTTGCAACCACAATTCTGCATGTCAAAACCACAAACACAAAATGCCTCATGAATCATGATTAAAACATGTGTTTTAAAAGTATAATCAAACCCCAATAGTAGGCTCTAAAGAAATGCAATCTCATACTCTAAAAAACAACCAATCCAATAGAAAACAAATTGTATATGGAGTATTACCAAAGCAATGCTACTACCCACAAAAAGCTCAACTTTCAAAAAATTCGTACTTGAGAACACTACAAACTCTCATCTAATACTTCAATCACTTTGTTCTTAAAACAAACTAACAACACACAAATCAAAACTCGGGCTTTGCATAAAGTCAATACCATTTCATACTGAGCAGAGAAACAAGGTAAAATCACCCTACAAATCAAGCCTTTCCATCAATTACAATCCAATTCCAATTATGATGTGGATCTTGGGTATCCATTCCACTCTGTTCAAGTTCATCTATGCAAAGTCTCAGCAAATGACCACAAACAAAGAACTCAAAAACCCAAATCCAAATACAGTACCATAACATGACAAAATCAGTAGACCGACCCATACTCTACTTAGATCTCCAACCCCAGTAAAACTGTCCAAATAACAAGACAGATGTTCTTAGATTGACTTCACAATGCAAGACAATCAAGCTTAAGTGATGCAAGCAGATGGCTAACCTCTTTCGTTTTCTCAGCTCTTTCATCACCCTTGAAACTGATATTGTAGGTTGGAAGAGTACCTACTTTGCAAGGTTTGGCATCTGATGCAGCAGTAGGACTGCTATGAAGTGATCAAGGATAAACTGAAAAACTTGTATTATGCTAATAAAAATAAGAACTCCAAATCTAAGGAGTGAAGGAAAAAAGAAAGATTTGACGCATTTAGGATACGAAGATAGCATGCATGCTAGGATTTATGTCTTTTTGTACTTTCGCCTAGTACAATGATCAAAGATAAAACATGTTTGACAACAAATGTTAGTAAAACTGCAATTCAGTTAAAGTTAGCAGCAAACCATGCATGCATACCTGCAACACAAAACATATATGAACTCCACATGTTTAAGAAATAGTTAGATATTGTATGTAAAGTGACTCGCCTAACCTCCAAGTGATTCACCAGTAATTCTATCCTTGACGAGTCAATATCTTCCTTCTCTGTAAGATATAATCCGCCAGTTTTATCAAGTCCCACACCTTCAAAATTTGTAGAGAAGTATTATTTTCAGAGGCTAGAATGCTAGATATTAGATAATAAGTGCTGCAGTATGAGACGAAAACTGTACTTTATCAACAAAAAATCTCCATTTCCTTACAGTATCATATATGAATGGCATTGTATCACCTTTTTTCCATGAAAAAGTAGTAAGGCAGATCACCTCAATCAAATAGTAGCATCCAAGCATTCAACGAAAGAAAATAGTACAACAAGTTCAGCTCTTGATTTTTCCTCCTCCTTAATATGAAGTCAATAACAGGGTATTTAGTACTCTCCCATATTGTTTATACTCCAAATAAATAAAGTACTTGTACAGGCACACCAAAATGGATACTTCAAAACAAAAAGGCCAAAGGTTTTGCTACTAAATGCAGAATAATTGTACATACTACAAATTTAGGTCAGTTGACCAATAGCCTATTGGACCTGGGTGTACTTTTTTGTATGAGAAAATAACCAAGAGTAAAACTGAAGCAAAGAGCAAATGCACCTGTTCTTACATCACGATATGTTGTCATATTAGTGTCCATGGGAGAATCAATTGCTACAACTATGTATCCCCTCGAAGCATATGCCTACAACAACATACCCAGTGAAAATCCCACTAAGTGGGGTCTGGGGAGGGTAGAGTGTACGCAGACCTTACCACTACCTCGAAGCATATGCCTGAATACAAAAAAGAAAAAAGAGAATCGTACATAGAATTGTCATTCATTGCTTCTGCTCGATGGTAATATGGGGAGTACTTTTAAGAAAACAAAATATCACCTATAGTAATGGCCGTAACCACTCTTTACATTTGTTTGTACTATGCAGAAAGACAATAGCTAGCCTCTTTTTCTTATCAGTTTCCTTCATCCTTAATACCAAGACAGGCAACTGCCCTTGATCTCCTTCCTGGAAACAGTGGGTTCATGTTCAATACTTATAGCTGGAGACATTGAGAACATTACTTCTGAAAAATGAGTATTCCCACATTTATCTTCATTCAATAAATCAGATACTTTTTGAAATGAAATATATATAATTGAAGCAGCCACTTTATTTGACTGCTATGCTCAATATTTTTAAATTATCGCAGAACCACTTCATAGCGAGCATCCAATTCAAAGAGCTGAAAAGAGATAGAGGGTAAACAATTTTATACCTCGCAGGTTCATCATAGCACATAATTTATCAATGTTGACAATTTTATCCCCTGATTCCAAGTCCACAAGTAAATCTCTCTTGCATATAACTGCTGCAGGAATCAAAAATAGATAATTTGTATAAATAGATGTTATAGTTAAAATGAAATGCTAGAACAAGGACTACTCTGCTGAAAAGATCAAAATCTGCTGCTATGACATGTTCTGAGATGTAGAGGGTGCTACACGCCTTCTTCTCGATGGAATCAACTGCAGCCAATTCGTGGTCATTTATGTATTCGACCTCCGGAGTTCTCACTGTGTCAGAAGTTGACATAGATTCATCCATGGAGACTAATGATCCATCTGAGTGAGATGGAGAAATGTCCATGCTGGAAGTTGCAGGAAAATGGCAGTGATCTCAGGCACAACTGCATCACTTCTTTGAATAGAAACAGGTTTTGATGCTTGGCAGAACAACATTACTGTTGCAACTAGATATGTTCTTCTTAAAGCATACAATCTTGGATGTACATGGTTGCCTTCCAAAGAGAAAAATGATTCCAAGTTAGTCACAACTTCAGATACAAGAAGCAATCTTTTTCAATTCACTTACATTGCAAAACAACTTATTAAGCAAAAGGTTCATCAAACTATGAAAACTCAAAATTATCAAAAGTTGTCATGTTACTGTTTCAAAATAAAAGAAAAACAAAAGATGCAATAATATATTAGAAAAAGAAAATAAAAGGAAAGAATAGAAAAACATTAGCTGATTTAGGATAGATGACTGACCGATGACTACAACAGATATATTTCAAAGGGTTGCGAGTGATCCTTGAGTTGAAAGTAGTGTCCATCAATGCTTTGAATGGATAGGTGTTCCAAAGCAATGCAAAATCTAGAACACCGTCATCCGGCCAGCTGATATATTGTGGCTTTACTGATTTAGGAGATGAAACACAAGGGGAAAAAGATATACAATGGACCTGATCATAAAAGATCAGTTCTGGCAGCTCTTCCACTTGGACATAATGCTTCGTTGGGCTTCCTGACTGATATGTCGATGACTACATTTAATTTAACAAAATCAGAAATTCAATACAAAAACATTGAATATGTACATGAGGAAAGGGTGCTAGGAATGCAAATACCTTCGACTTCATTGATAGTTCAAGTGCATGTGGAGATGCTCCTAGATGCACAGGGACATCATCTGCCAAAGGAGAACTGGATCAGCAAAATGTTTCTAATACACGGTTCAATCAAATATCGGTGTTGGTCATACCATGATCTAATCCAACTTCCTTGAGAAAACAACTCATGTCCATGGCCTTTCTCTGTGCTTTGATGCAATTCTAATTCTGCAACAAAGGACGACTTAGTTGAGTTTGTAAGATCAGCTAGTGCTTTCCTGCCACCCTTTTTCTCCAAAACTTTAGAATAATTATCTTTTTTTTCCAGCACTAAATTTGTTTCTAGAGGAATCAAGATCTTTTCCTCACATTTGCGGAATTAATTTTCTTTGTTGCTTGTAGAGCAGAAGGCTTTGAGATATCATTAATTGCTTTCTTCCACCAATCTCTCCTCCTCTTTTCTTTGAGATACCATTCTTTCCCACCAGAGAAGCCCCTGCTAAGAAATAGTATATCACACCAATGTATATTCCAGTTGTTAGATGAAATTTGTATCATTATAGTGTATACTTATATTCTGATCTTGAATCAGGTAAGCTGATGTTGTAGCCATTCCTCTCAACAAATCATAGTTGTGGTTCAAACATTAAATTTAAAGGTGATGTAATGAAAACCAGAATAGAAGCAGAGTAACAATAAACGACAAAGACAGACTATGATAACAACAAAAAAATTGAGATTTTCATCCTAAAGTCTTGAAATCGAAAACCCCCATCCCCCACCCTTCCCATTTTCAACGATCAAGAAATTTTACAATTAAAACCAAAGGTTCATAGTAAACCCAGAAATCTGAGTGAAGTACAAAATAATAGAAAGAACAGAAATGAAGCAAGAAGGAAACATCAGTCAAGAAATTAGAATTTTTGTATGGTTGAAATATAGATAGAACACTTACAGAATTGATTCGACGAACTATGATTTTCAGTCTTGTTTAGAAGTTTATTCCAAAAACATTTCAGTAATTCCCCACCCTCACCCCTTCCATTTTCAACCATCAAGAAATCTAACAATTAAAACCAAAAAATCTCCAAAATAATACCCAGAACAGAAATGAAGCAAGAAGTAAACATCAATAAAGATAGAAAACTCACAAAGTTGATTCGACCAACTAAGATTTTGAGTCTTATTCAAAAGTTTATTAGTAAATTCTTGAATTCGGAAACCCCCACCACTATCCCTCCCATTTCCAACGATCAAGAAATCATACAATTAAAACCAAAGGTTCATAGTAAACCCAGAAATCTCAGTGAAGCAAGCTTGAAATCGGAAACCCCCACCTCCACCCCTCCCATTTTCCATCAAGAAATCTTACATATAAAACTAGAAATCAGATGGAAATATCTTAAATTGTTGAAATCGGAAACCCCCAACCCCCACCCGTCCCATTTTCCATCTAGAAATCTTACAAGTAAAACCAGAAATCACAGTGAAGCAAGCTTAAAATGGGAAATCCCATTTTCAACCATCAAGGAATCTTACAATTAAAACAAGAAAGAACATCAATATTGTTATGAATTTAACTCGAAATTCAATAGAAAAGTAACTAAACTAGAACACATTGTTATGAATTTAACTCGAAATTCAATAGAAAAGTAACTAAACTAGAACACAGTCAATGTTTGTGGAACAATTTTCGATTATCTGAAATTGAAACTAACAATCTAACAATACACTGAGCTAAATTACAGAACTGAAACAAAACTAAATAAATATAGCCTAGATGAAGTTCCTTGATCTGAATCTGAAACGAAAGAAGAAGAAGACAGGATTAGAACGGAGTTGAAAAGAAGAGAGAAGAGGCAAGGAAGAAGTTGAGAATTGTAGGATACCAGTTTCTTTTCACGTCTCCA
>JAJOOR010006390.1:0-37389 GCA_036250505.1 Solanum acaule
AATATGTGATTTTTTTAATTCAACACCTTAAAATATTCCAATCGTTCAACACCTTGCTTATAAATTACTCATTTGACAAGATTATATAATAATTGTACAAATTATGAAATTTTCATATTTTAAATCAAAATTACTACTTCAAATCATTCTAATTATTACTAATTTAAAATTATGACTTGAACAGCATCCAATATTGTACTTTTGTCCCAATTTTTTACATAAAAAACAAATGACATATGGAATATTCCAATTGTGTCCCATCATCCATTATTAGTGCTACTCTTTTATTGTTGCTTTTTTGCCCTTGCCTTTTTATTTTATTATTGTAATTATCCTGTATATTTTGGTAAATATTATCAACTCTATAGACTTTTTAATAACTCGAAAAAGTTTGATGACGTGGACACGTGCAAAAATGTCTATATCAAATTATTAATTTAATTATTTGATTAATATTTACTTTTAAGCTGAGATTGCTTTCAACCATACACGTAGAATGCCGGAAGTTTCGGGTCGGGCCCAATTTTTACACCGACTTGACCCACTTCCTGTTTTTAATTTTTCTTTAATCGTCCTTTTCCGTTGTGATATTTTTTAAAAGGTTTGATATATCGATAATTTCTTTATTTTATAATAAAATTTTAATATCTGAATTTTGATTTATTTTAATTGAGCATTGAATATACTATAAATATATTTATTAGATGTAAAAGTCGATTCTAAATTTAATATCTGTAAATTTTTGTTGTAGTTTTAAATTAATTTATAATGATAATTGAGTTCACAATTCAATATTTTATGAAATTTTTTGAATTTTTAAATCCATGGAGTATACAAAACTACTGAATTTCTGAAAGTCTTATCTAAAGAGTTGGATTTGCGCCTTTGATTAGATATTTTCTGTTCAATTTTTATTTTTTTATTTTTTGTGTGTTTTCAAATGTCTATTAAGTAATTTAGTTAATTATATAAAATATGTCATTTTATTCAATAATCTTACGATTTATTGAGATTATTGAATAGAATTAAATGAGATGATATAATTCATGTGGTTGACTTATCCATGTAATGGATACTTAAAAATACATACAAATATTATTTTTTCAAAACAAATTAATTTAAAATATCTAATGAAAACATTTATTATATATTCGAGGGAGTAAATAAAACAAGTCATAGGTTAAGCATGTATTTCTTTGCCCTATCCTCTCCTCTCACCAAGGAAGAGAATGTATCCCCTTTTTCGGTAACAAATTTTGATTTTTCAAGGACAATGGTAATTGGTACCTAAGGAAAAATTCGTACGCTTTCCAAAACTTTTAGTTTCAATTAAAATATTCTAAAACTTATCGGCATCAAATATTTACATTAAATCAATAACTATATATTATATGTATACGTGTATGTATATATATATTTACTTTGTCAAATTACTTAATTAAAATAAATTATAATAATATGATATATATTCCATTGATGCAGTTGAATATTACCGTTCTCATATATGATGAAATTAAGCATACATAACTTTTTAAGCTTTCTAGATGGAGGTGGATCTATCTGTAATATATGAGTTCACATTTATTTAGTAAATTTTAAGTAATTCATTTACGTATAAGTAAATTTTAATTAATTCATTTACGTATAGTCGTATATCATCCTTGCACTTTGAAATTTCTTTATTAGCCTTGAAACACTTTCCAATATTTCTCTTAATATATAATTGACAATAGTCAACAACTTTAATATCATTCTATATATACTTTAGGTAATGCATTATTGTTCTTGGAATATGTCACAACGTGACCATACTATAATGTCCCTATCTATATTTATTATTACAAAACCTAACAATGTGACCTCCCTTTAATTTTTACGTCATCTTAAAATGGAAAAAAAATAAAGAATATATATATATATATATTTTTTTTATTATTTATTTTTATTTTTTATTTTTAAAGAAGCTGTCGAATTGTGACATCTAACAAGATTCACTCCAACCAAAATTTACTTCAAAAATATTTGATGATTTAGTTTTCTTAAATATTAAAAGAGGTAGTTACTATTTTTTTTTTGTCATTTATATAATATATATAATAAAGTGATATTCAGTTCGTTACGAAAGAAAATATTTTCTTAAATACTAATTAGATTAATGATGTGAGATTTCTTTTTCTTAAGTTGGATGTCACATACACCTTATCTCATGGACTCAACGTTTTGTTGAGGTTTATTCGATCGTATGAAGTTTGTCTACATTCAGCACTGAGGTTTACCATGTTTTTCGGAATTTGCCTAAACTCAGTTGAACTATGGTCCACATCAACAAGACTAACACGTGAATGACTTTGATCATCTATAACGGCATAGTCCGCTAGTGATATTGGCTGCTCAGAATCTAGGCCCACAATATTTTAAAACACGTGAATGATTGATCATCTATAACGGCATGCTTACCTTTATATATCTAACATCTCTCATGTATTTTGTCGATATTAGATTTCTTATCATAAACTAGATTGTCATATCTGAGTAGGAAGATCGATAAAAGTGTGAAGGTGAAAATGAAGTGTATCTAAAAACAGGGAGGACATAATTAGAGGCGTATTCAGAATTTCGAGAGGATGAACGCACTATTACGAAAAGGGGGATCTAATATATAAATTTGACCGATTTAACATTTTATCACTTGAACTCGTTAAACCTTTAAAATTATAGATCCAAAATTAATTCTTAATTATATACGTGAGAGATGTTACCCAATTTTAGAACGAAAGACAAGATAAATATAAGATGTAAATTTCTATATATCCTCAATCAGAGAGTTGCACGGCTGCACCTAATTATCATCGCATTATATAATACTTTGGTGTGAATCCACACATCTATATTTAAGTATTTAAAAAAAATTATAACACTATTCTACTTGATCTAAAAAGATATAAATTTACGTGAATTCGATGATCCCTTTCGAATACGCTCCTGAACACAATCAATATGAAATGTCAGTACTAATATAATTTGTTTTCAGAACACACCTTCAAACAAAAAAGTACCAACAAAAGAAGCTTGTATTACCTTACTAATTCTAGAAGTGTTAAAAACATCTATTCTAATTATTATTAACATGCTTAAAATAAAATAAGAGGAAGGGGCCTACAGAACAAGGATAGGGGCTTAGGGGGATTTTTTTTTTTTTTTTTAAATTTATATTTTGGATCTATTCACTGATTAGCAGATATGGGCACATTGAGTGAAAAACATAAAACGAACCATAACAATATATTGAGCATAATTTTATAAGTAGATTCATAAAATATAGGGTGTAATATAATTTTATAATATCTACTTTTTAGGGTAAAAAGACTATTTCTAATTATGCGAGAAGGAGATTGATCTCCTATCTCTCTTATATAACGAATTGCATTATACTTTCATTTTAATTATTGATCTTCATGTTTTTTTTTATCTAGTTATTCAGAATCGCGTTCTTCTAAATAAATTGACAACAAACAAATCATCAATATTTTTCTCTTTTCATTTCACACAACTATTCCTTCACAAGAAAGGGGGAAAAACTCACATCTTGAATTCAAATCACATTATTAACATATACTTTTAGCAAAGGATTTAACTCCTAACAATAATTAGCTCTTTAAACTATGCCTTTGAATTAGCTCTTCAAAATAGTCAACTATATTTATATCACAAATTTCCCTTATTTAGAAATGCCACTTCAAAAGGACCAACACTGCAGCTGCTCATTGTACTAAAGGCAGTGCTAATTGTACATTTCAAAGGACCAACACTGCATCTGCTGATTGCACTAAAGGCAGTAGTACTTGTACCTTTACAAATTATACATTTACAGGACCAACACTCTCTCTCATTTTCCTTTCACTTTCTCTAGAAGCTTCTCCAATTTCTAACCCTAATTTCTCTCCCTCTCAACTCTTCGTTCGACTTTTGAACTCTTGAATGGCGAATGGACCTGTTCTTTACTCTTTTCTGTTTCTCTACATCTCCGCCAAGGTTTGCTGAAGATTTCGCTTTGTCTCCGACGACCTGCGCAGGTTCTTCCTCATGCTTTAAGCCAAATTTTAATGGCCACTCTTTCTCTTCTTTATTGTTTGCTGTTTCTCTAAACCCTTTAAATCTCTCTCTGAAGCTTCATTGAAGATTTGTCTTTCTTGCCGGCGACCTGCGCAGGTACCTTAATTTCTCGCCGTCTCAACTCTTCTTTCTACTTCTCAACTCTTGAATGCCTAATCCATCTGTTCGTTTGTGTTTTCCGTTTGTCTATAGCCTTTAAATTCCTCTCTCAAGATTTACTGAAGATTTCATTTTCTGTTCGACGACCTGCGCAGGTATTTCCTCATCCTTTAAGCAATATTTCAATGCCGAATCCGTCTGTTGTTTACTGCTTTCTGTTTCTCTACACCCTTTAAATCTGTCTCTGAAGCTTTCCTCAACGTTTCTGTTTATTTCCCTTTTTGGGTATTCTGTATATACTGTTTTGCTCAGACAAGTAATCTTCTGCAACATATACTGAAATTTTTGAATGCATGTCCACTTTAAAGTCAAACATATGTCTATTTAAGATGTTTTGGCATATTCATAAGGCCAAATTTTAGTAAAGTTGCAATCTTTACTGATTTTTCTGTATATTCTATTTTTATCGGTTGTCAGAGCAAAGGGGCCTTTTTGTTGTTATATCCATGGATGTTCTTTTGATGATAGTAACATCTGCTCCTTACTGTTTTCTCTGTCTCTACAGCGTTTGAATCTGTCTCCCAACCTTTGCTCAAGATTTCTGTTTATTTCCCTTTTTCGGTGTTCTCTATATACTCTTTTGGTCAGACAAGGAATGTTCTACAACATAGAGTCAAATGCTTCAATACATCTGGACTTTAAAGTCAAAGATATGTCTATTTCAGATGTTTTGGCATCTTCATAAGGCAACAAATGACCAAAGTTGCAATCTTTATTGTTTTCGTCTACATTTCCTTTTTCTTGCTTGTCATAGCAAACAAGGCATTTTCTTGTTATATCCATTGATGATGTTCTGTTCATGATAGTAACATTCTCTTTATATATTTCCACTTGTTAATGCTTCTATTTTATACTACACCTAATTTTTTTACAATATATGTTATTTGTCATGTCCCAATTTATGTTTCTCCAATTCCTGCTTTGTCTTTTGTTTTCCTGTTTTGGTTATTCCTAAATTATCTCTTCTAGACCATATTAGGCCATATTATACTGTCTGTATGTGTTTCAAACTTCTGCTCAATAATTCCATGTATTTGTCTGTTACACTATCTTCACCATCGAACCACCACAACCCTTCAAAACCACAAAATTGCTTTTCACACTTTCACTGATTCAAAACTTCGGCTTTCAATGGTTTCTCCATTTCTGCTTTCCCTCTTGTTTACGCTTTGAATTACTTTAATACTTGCCCCAACAAATTCAGTGCGAAAAGGAAAAAAAAAAACCCCCGTAATTTCATTATTGATTCAGTTCATTTGTTCTATATGTAGTTGTCACTTATTTCTTATTTAATTTCCTTCAATTCAATATTCCTAGGTACTGATTTCTTCCCGCACAAGATTGGCTCTAGCTCAGCGATAGAAATAGCTGTCATACAGAACAGTGCACTGGGTCTGCAGCAGTCTCTTCATTAGCGCCACCTTACAGGGATTCGTTCAACTGCTGCCCCAAACCTTATATACACGCTAGGCAGCCCCCAAGATTCAGAGACATCCCACACGTCGTCACAGGTACGTTCTATGTTTTGTTGCATGGTCTATACAACTCCAGGGATCCACGAGCTATTCTCCCATATCTTACTTCGGCTGTTCAGTCCAGTAGGAAAGTCTGTGATAATGGTCCTACAATCAACTTTCGAGAGATTATTTGTGCTCCTAATTTACTACTTTTATTCTTCATTTATTTCCCACTGTTTGGACCTTGCTTTCCTTTCAACTCTTTCAATTATCATTTCACCTTTCTTCCATTTAGTGCTTTTCCACATACTCCAAATTCTGCCTGCCTATTAAAAAAAATATATGCTACAAATATTCCATGTTATATAATTAATGCTTCGCTGCAGCTGTTCCATATGTCGTTCTAACTTATTTCCTATTGACTTCCCTTTAAGTGCCAAATCCTAAATGGTAACTCTATTTTACAGGAGATTGCCTGCAACTGAAAGCTACAAATACCACTCATACGGAACAACCTGCAGGGTCTTCAACTGCCCACGCAAAGCATATATATATGCTACCCCGTCCAGAAGATTCACAAACATCCCACATGTGGTCGCAGGTACATTATATGTTCTCGCCCATGCTCTATACAATTGGATAGACCCAGCAGCTATTCCCTCATATTTTACTTCAGTTCAAAAGAAAAAACTTTCAAATGCAGTCACATTTGTTATCTCACCCATTTGTCGTGTTGACTCCAGTAAGAAAGTCTGTCATAATGGTACTAGGACCAAACTACCGTACTTCTACAAATTTCTACTGCTGATTTACTTATTCTCTTATTCATTTACTTTCCACTCTTTCCCCATCAGTTTGTGCTCAACTCTTTTAATTAACGTTTGAAGTTTGTCTAATTTCCTGTTTTCCTGGATAATCCCAACTGTTAACGCCTATTCAAACTCCTTAACTGTAACGCCTGGCACTCTAGGAAAATGGTTGCTTCTAAGCTGATCCTTACTTAGTTTCATTAGCTTATCATTTCTTAGTCTCCAATTCAGTATCCTTACAATATACCCGCCATTTACATGTTACGCTTGCGTAAGCGAGAAAAAACTAGGTAACCAAAACAGCCACTATAATACAAAATACAGCTTTCATGTTCTCTGTTGGACTAGAAACAATTCTTATATTCAACAATAGATGTCACTTGTATTTCTAAGCCCTTTGGCTAGCTTCCAAATTAATGGTTTGTCCTGTAGTTTACCTTTCTTTAGCAATGTCAATTCAATGGAGTCAGCATTCTTTGGTTGCTTTGTTTTCCCCATCAAATGACTGCAACCCAACTATTGCTTTAACCTATTCAATCTTGCTTGCTGAAGTTTTGTTTTATCATATTGTGCTAATTGCTTATTTATAGTTAATGTCTATTCCTTGCAGTTACAGAAAACATATACAGCACGCCTTTGACTTTTCACGCATTATTTGTTTGCATTACTGCAAAACAAGGTAATGAAATACTTCCCTACCTCATTTCTCTATTACAGTGTTTTCTTCAGAACATAAATCTTACCAAAAATTTAATCTCCAATGCTATTTTCATCCTTTCTTAGAACAAATTAATGCGTGTACATGTCGATAATTTAATCTAATTTGTTCTTGTATGTTTCCGAATAAAACTAACTACATACATCACTTCTGATTATTTATACACACAGTACAACTAGGGAGATTACTGTGCTGATACTTTCGCTTACTTTCATTCCTCCAGTAGTTTTAGTTGCACTACTTTGACTTGTTTTGAAGTTAACAATGAAGTAGACAAAATAATTGAGCATGCAAATAGACTGTTTCGTCCAAGTGTTGATCTTCAGTATAACTTCTGTACAAGTTGTGCACAGAGCAGCAGCTTACAGCCAAACATTTTCAGCAAGAACTTCCATTTTTGGTTTTATGGATTCTTCTTAAACTTCCATCTAGGACCCAAAATATAATGCCTCATATTCAGCGCTCTTTCTTTCGTTCCCTTTTGCAATAGAATCATTTTACAAAATGCCATAGAAATGTGCCTGTTCACCACACTCTAATATGTAAGCTCAAAGAAGGTTGGATAATCTATCTCTAACATTAGCCGATAATGGAAGATAGTTAAACAAATGGAAAACCCAAGTGTAACATCAATAGAAAATGCAACCTTAAAGTGATAAAATTACTATACAAGAGAGTCGCAGATTTAGCAGTATGAGACCAAATGTTTCCACTCAAAGCTTAATCACTTCAGCAGTGCTGATGTACCTTCCTTTAGACACCTTCCACAAAGAAATTTGTACATTAGACAGTTATATTGCTCCAATAATCAGTTGTATGTATATCTGCGTTTCATTCCACGCAATTCTTTATGGTTTCATCTGATAAACCTCTTCACATTTTGCACAAACTACTATGAAAGCTGTTACTTTATTGGCTGTTTTGTTTGTTTACAGGAAATAATTAAATCCGCTCTTTCTGCTTGTCCAGCTTTCCCAAAAATCTTGGGAAAAAAAAACTAGTTCAAGTAACAATGTTGTTTACGTTACATTTGAACAACAAAATTTATCAATGACCGTGCAGCTTCTTTAGGGCTATTAGTCTATCCTTTTTCATGCTTTACACCTACCATACAACTGACATCTGCCTATGCTGCCAGAATCTTTATCTTTCTGTCTAACTTAACGTCAATATCACTCTGTTGCCTTACTGTGTTTGGTCAATTGGTTTACCAAAATGCTTTCTCTATCATATGCTTCAAATCCCTTTATATCACTACAGAACTCTTACAAACAGCTGAACCTAGACATTAGTTATCATTAATAGTCAAACTGCAAACTTCCTGCTACACTTTCGTCCACTATTATTCCCACTTAACTGTAGCTGGATTACCTTAACTACATCACAACATTATCAGTACATACATGATAAATACCATACTGCCAACATTCTGTACAGATACATTCATCTTCCATCCAAGGTGTAAGTGTCTTATACAATTTCTTACAATATTACCACAGTCCAATAGCTAAACTCACTACAATTTTCCTTTTGTTCTCTTCTCATTCCTCTTTAGAAAGAACCTAAAATTAACCCACAAACATTACTTTCTACACAAACAATAGTACCCGACTGTGTAAATTTATCAACAGAAGTTCAACTAAAACACAAATGAATACACATGTGAACTTCAGTTTATACCGTCACTAATTGACGCCTCATCTTTGCCTCTACCTTACGTCTACACTGTTTATGGCATGAATGCTAGAAAACAACATACCATCAGTTCAAAAGTGACAATAATATGATGCGTTCAAATTTTAATATGACATTACTACCCCAGACAGTAACAGCTCAAAGAAGTCAGGGAAATCTTCACAATTAACTCAAATTTCACGTCCATAGGTCAAAATTCATTAATCTACATGGTCATTTGTCCTCGATTTCCTGAAAAGCTTAAACAACCATTCTGTATCTTAGGCTAAATGTTTTAGCGCCTTCAATCGTAATTGTTACAGAATTAGTCTGTTTCATATGTAAAATGTTGATAGGTGCAAACCATCATAAGTTATTTTATTTGTTTCAACAGAACAATTACACTCCGAATATTGTCTAGGCTAAAGATTCATTGCGAAGACAAACAATCTAATTAATTAGGCTTATATAGGCTGAATGTCATAGATGCTGCATCTCATAGACATGTTCTATTCCTAATCTGTCTATCTATTCACAAAGGGCCTATGATGCTGGCTACTGTCATTCTACTTTCCATATATACTTCGGTTTGTCTGTCCTTCAATTTCAACATAATTACATTCTTAGGGTGAAATATTCTGCTTTTTCCCTTCCAATTGTTTTTCGTCAATTCTATGCTTTTCCCCTACGTTACATTAGGTTATAAATCATTATAACAAATCATGAATTACTTCAAATAGGAATGGAAGAAAACACACATAATTTGCCTACTCAGGAAATAACTTCTGATAGAAATTTGCGTCGACGTGCTAGATATGCACAAATGTCACCCGAGAGAAAAGACTTATTTTTATCCCAGCTAAGAGAAAAAAGGGCTCAATCAAAAAGACAAAAAAACCGTCATCAATCACATAGTACTGCTGCTCTTACAATTAGTGCTTCTTCCTTATCTCCTGAACAAGGTTAGCTACGCATATTGTTATCTTCCTTCTCTGAAATCTCTCTTCTAAATATCTATACCTAGAGTTACACGCTTGAACAAACCTACTCTTAATCCATTTATTTTCCTCATTTTCCAGTTGCAGTTTCTGAAACTACAAATGTACCATGTAGTTCAACTACAGCAGAACATAGAGTCAATTGCTCATCTACTTTCGAACTAGGTCAGTTTAGAAATATTACTTCAACTATTTTGCCTATATTCATTTTACCTAATTACCTTGCTATCTCTAAATATTCCTGTTCCTGCAACTAGATGGAACTTTCACAATAACGACAGCCAAAAAATATCCTTAATTTTTCAAACAGAATCACTTTACACATATCAATAAAAGTTAGGTGCTTTCAAATGGTGACAACTCATTTCCAAATTCATATAATATGTCTCATTTATTTGCCATATGGTATCTTCATTCTATTTTTGCGCTAATAGTGATTCATCGTGACAATATTCTTGTCTGTACAGAGTTTTTGGGAATATTTACACGCTTCAACTGACCTACTCTTAATCGATTTATTTCACTCATTTTGCAGTTGCAGTTTCTAAACCTACAAATGTACCATGTAGTTCAACTAGAGGAGAACATATACTCAATTGCTCATCTACTTTGGAACTAGGTCAGTTTCAAAATATTACTTCAACTATTTGGCCTATATTCATTTTACCTAATTACCTACCTATCTCTAAATATTCCTGTTCCAGCAACTACATGGAACTTTCACAATAGCAACAACTAAAGAATATCCTTATTTGTCAAATAGAATCACTTTACACATATGAATAAAAGTTAGGTGCTTTCAAATGGTGACAACTCATTTCCAAGTGCATATAATATGTCTCAGTTATTTGCCATATGCTATCTTCCGTCTATTTTTGTGCTAATTGTGAATCATCGACACAATATTCTTGTCTGTACAGAGATTTTTGGAATATATAGTATTTTTACTACCGGAGAATATTTACAATAATTATGTTGCTTTCATGATGGTGGAAGACAACCTAATGAAGTTATGTTTTCCTTTTCCATTCTTTCACTGATCAAAACTTTGCAACACAATAATGACAATAGATTCCTCCTTCCGAGCAACATAAACTTTTTTATATTGCTACTGAACTACCACATAAGCTTTAAATTCTTAAAACATCTTCTACCACATAACTTCTGTTGCGTTTGTTCTAAAGTACAATCTTATTGCTTTGACGACAACGTATGATGTACTGACTGTAGGAATAGCTACTGCTCAAATCAATTGACCAAGGTTTCCATGCATATTTCCAACAAAATGTTGTAATACTTATATGCTGTTTGTTATTAGTTCATATTGCCCTCATGCTAGCATAAGCCTTTTTTAGGGGTCAACTCTATGTATTTTCCCCACATTAAATTAGCTTATAAATTATTTGACAAAATCGTGAATTCCTTCAAACAGGAATACAACAAAATAAAGATAATGTGCTTGCGGAAGAACGAACTTCTCATAGAAATTTCCGTCGACGTACTAGATATGCAGAAATGTCACCGCACAGAAAACAATTACTTTTATCCCAGCAAAGACAAAAAAGGGCTGAATCAAAAAGACAAAAATCCCTTCATCAATCAAATAATACTGTTGCTCTTACAATTACCGCTTCTTCGTTATCTCCTCGACAACGTTAGCTACGCATATTCTTATCTTTCTTCTGTCAAATCTCTTCTCTAAATATCTATAGCTATAGTTACACGCTTCAACTAACCTGCTGTTAATACATTTACTGTGCTCATATTTTTTTGGCAGCTTCCAAACCTACAGTCCTACCAACTGCTACAACTACAGGAGAACATATAGTTACTTGCTCATCTACCTTTGAACTAGGTCAGTTCAGAAATATTACCTATGTTATTTTGCCTATATTCATTTCTCATAATTACCTAGCTATTTCTAAATATTTCGATTCCTTATACTAGGATCAACATCATCTGCATCTCATGTTGCAACCAAATTACCTTCAACACGTACTGCAAATAAAGGTATGCTTCTTTCTACGAAAATCATTAAAGACAATGTATTGTTTTCACTTTAGATATAACAAATATTTGCTTTTTACCTTACACAGGTAGAAATAAATTACAAGTGAATCTACAAAATGATAATTTATTGCCAAAAGATTACTTGGTTTTAAAGATAGTTCCAAATTGCAAATTTTGTCTAGCAAAAAAATTTCAATATGAATCACCAGGTTTTTGCTGTGATAATGGATCAATTAGATTAGGTTCTCATAGGCTACCTACTGAGTTGCGCAATTTGTTCTTGGGTGACTCCAAAGAAAGTCAACATTTTCGCACTTTCAGTAGAGCCTACAATAATATGTTTGCCTTCACTTCACTTGGAGTACGTTATGATAAAGAATTAGCAAAGAGAAATCGTGGCATCTACACATTTAAAGTCCAAGGACAAATGTATCACTTCATAGATGATTTGATACCCTCAATAGGAAAGCCCAAAAACTTACAATTATATTTCTATGATAATGAAAATGAGCTAACAAATCGAATGACGTTATCGGATATTCTTAATGAGTTAATTGTTACAAAACTGATGGATATACTCAAACTCAATCCTTATTGTACTTTTCTCAGATCGCTAACAGTTGTTCCTAATTTATCTGAATTTTACATTGCTCTTAACTCAAGTTCCAATTTAGACCAAAGAACATATAACTTACCAACTGCATCTGAAGTTGGAGCAATTTGGATTGAAGATCAACCAAATGATAAAATTCCGACACCACATATTCGAATTTACACTCATAGTAACAAAACCCAATTGGTCAATTACTATTATGGATGTTATGACCCATTACAATATCCACTATTGTTTCCTTATGGTCAAAATGGCTGGCATTGTGGTATTCAAAAATTCAACAACACATATAGTTATTCGAAAAGGCAAATTTCTTCTGAATATGACCAACTACCAAGTATAAAAAATATCAATTCTATTGATACACTTCTTCACATTGAATCTACCGTTTTATCAAAAGGATTAAGAAAAAGAGAGACTGTTTCTTGTCGTGAATATTATTGTTATAAAATTCAAATTAGAGATGAAGAACCAAATGAAACTTTACATTCTGGTAGAATATTTCAACAATACATAGTTGACCAATATATCAAACTTGAGACACAAAGATTAGATTTCATTTCGTTTAATCAAGATCTATTTAGAGT
The DNA here is from genome assembly GCA_036250505.1 of Solanum acaule. NCBI lineage: Eukaryota > Viridiplantae > Streptophyta > Magnoliopsida > Solanales > Solanaceae > Solanum > Solanum acaule. The sequence goes on from JAJOOR010006390.1 coordinate 13,139, forward strand.
TGAAGCCTTTCAAGGAATTATTGATTTATTAAGGCAAGGAGAAAGAGATGCTTCCAATATTGGCAGACAAAAATTCCTTCTCGGTAGTTTCATAGGAGGCCCAAGAGATATGCGTCGAAGATATATGGATGCCATTAGTTTGGTACAACATTTTGGAAAACCAGACATATTTTTGACGATGACTTGTAATCCTTGTTGGCCTGAAATACAACAACATTTACAGCCAATGGAAGAGGTGCAAAACAGACCTGATTTAGTCAGTAGAGTATTCAGAGCAAAAGTAGAAGAACTTAAAACATATATTAAAAAAAACAATATATTTGGAAAGATTGCAGCTTTTATGTATACAATTGAATTTAAAAAACGAGGTCTTCCACATGCCCATTTTCTCATTATACTTATGGATGAATATAAATTGCTAACACCACAATCATATGATAAAATTGTATCCGCTGAATTACCTGATCGTCATATTGACCATCAGCTATACAAACTTGTGACCAAGCACATGATCCATGGTCCTTGTGGGTATTTAAATCCTTCAAATTGTTGCATGCAAAAAGAAGGAAAATGTAAGTTCAAATATCCAAAACAACTTGTTGAACAAACAACAAAAGGAAAGAATTCTTATCCTCTTTACAAAAGAGCAAAAATGATCACACCCATCAAACTTAGAGGACATAACATTGATAATTCTTGGATTGTCCCGTACAATCCATTTTTACTTAGGAAATTCAGTTGTCATATTAATGTTGAAATATGTTCTGGCATTAAGGTTGTCAAATATATTTACAAATATATTTGCAAAGGACATGACAAAATTGCATTCTCTGTACATAATAATGATACTAATGTAGAAATAGATGAAATCAAAAAATACCAATCTGCTAGATGGGTTTCTCCTCCAGAAGCTGCGTGGCGTCTGTTTGCTTTTTCAATAAGTGAAATGACTCCAAGTGTTTGCCAGTTGCAATTACATCTTCATGGACAACAATTTGTTTCTTTCAAAAATAACCAAACTATTGATCAAATAATAAACAATCCAATGATAAAGAAAACCATGTTAACAGAATTTTTCCTTATGAACAAAATGAATAATGATGCTATAAATCTGAATATACTATATAAAGAGTTTCCTCAACACTTTGTATGGTCATCATCATACAAAATGTGGTCACGTCGAAAACAAGGCCTTACTATTGGAAGTATTGTCACATCTCATCCAACCGAAGGAGAAAGATATTATCTTAGGTTGCTTCTAATGAACATAAGAGGACCAAAATCATATGAAGATCTGCGTACAATAAATGGAAAATGCTACAATTCATTTAGAGAAGCTACAGAAAAAAATGGCTTACTACATTCTGATAACAACTTAATTGAGTGTATGTCTGAAGCTGTAAGCTATCAAATGCCTTATAGTTTAAGAAGATTATTTGCAACATTATTAGTTTACTGTAATCCTGGTAACCCAAAAGATCTATGGAAAAAATATGAAGACTCTATTTCAGAAGATTTTAAAATAATTTCAACTATCGCAAAAAAAGATATCCACCAATTAGTTTTAAATCATATTAATGAGGTTCTACTTTCAATGGGACATAACATAAATGAATTCAAAGATATATTTGGAAATGTTAGCTTTTCTAAAACAACTAATGAGGCGAAAGAAATATATTTCGAAAGAAATATAATAGTCTCTGAAACAGATATACATCTACAAAGCAAATTGAATATTCAACAGAAAATGGCATATGACATAATTCTTGAAAGAGTATATTCCAATAAATCAGGAGCTTTTTTCATTGATGGTCCTGCTGGAACAGGAAAAACTTTTCTTTATCGAGCTTTGTTGGCTGCCATAAGAACAAAATGATGCATAGCTTTAGCAACTGCGAGTTCTGGTGTCGCAGCTTCAATACTTCCAGGAGGACGAACAGCTCATTCACGTTTCAAAATTCCTATTAACATCGATGAAAATTTCAGTTGCAATATTAGTAAACAAAGTTCATTAGCAACTTTAATTCAAGATTCAAAGTTAATTGTTTGGGATGAAGTCTCAATGGCAAAAAAAAACACCATTGAAGCTCTTGATACACTTTTAAAAGATCTGATGAATACAAAAACACTTTTTGGTGGAAAAGTTGTAGTTTTTGGGGGAGACTTTAGACAAACACTTCCTGTTGTTCGTAATGGGAAAAAAGAAGACTTTATTGGTCAAAGTTTATTATACTCCCATGTTTGGAATCATCTCGAAAAATTATGCTTATCTGAAAATATGCGTGCAAAAAAGATCCAGCATTCTCTGCTTATTTAATGAGAATTGGAACTGGACAAGTTCTTGCTTGACTTTTGCGGTTTGGAGGAAGAAAGGAGAGGGGAGCGGACGATACAGCTGGACGCGTGGCTCGAGGTCACGATTTGCTGCTGATTTTCTGGGTTTGTAGCTTCATTGTTTCTCGCGTGGCAACAAAATTGAAATTCCCAATAATTTTGTCATTCCCTTTACACATGAAATCGAATCTTTGAATCGTTTGTTTAATGTAACTTATCCTGATTTCCGTACATTCTATTCTAATCCATCTTTTATAACTTCCCGTATTATTTTGACAACAAAAAATGATTTTGTTCATGAAATCAACGACATGCTTCTACATCAATTTCCCGAGGATGCTACAGTCTATACAACTATTGATGAAACAATAGAACCAAATGATCAGTGCCAATTTGAAGATTTCTTGCATACCTTACATCCTGCTAACTTACCACCTTATAGATTAACTTTGAAAAAAAATTGTCCAGATATATTATTACGAAACTTAAATCCTACTGAAGGTTTATGCAATGGTACACGATTGATATGTCATGATTTTAAGTCACATGTTATCAGTGCTACTATTTCCAGTGGTGATTATAAAAATAAGCATGTTTTTATTCCAAAGATACCATTACTGGCATCACAAGATGAGAAGCTACCAGTTCCTTTCAAAAGAACACAATTTCCAATTAGATTATGCTTTGCTATGACTATAAACAAAGCTCAAGGTCAAACATTAGATTTCGTTGGAATATATTTGCGTGAACCAGTTTTTTCACATGGACAACTTTATGTTGCTTTATCTAGAGCAAAATGTTCAGACAACGTTAAAATATTAATACGCCCGCCTACAACAGAGGACACAAATGATCATACTACATATAATGTAGTTTATGACGAAATTATTCGAAAAGCATTCTCATGATACTTTTAAAAGCAACAAATGTAACAACTAACCACCTTCATGCTACACATTCTTCAATTTCAAATTATTTTACTTCACCTTTTTTTTTTTAAAGATTAGTAACAGTTAATACTTGATATTACTTTAGTCTCAAGTTCACATCCATTTACATCTAATGATTTCGGGGTCCCACTAATTTCACAACTATACATTTCTTTGCTTTTTTCGTATTTTTCTCATGAGTTTATTTGGTCTATGTTGTAACTTTGTTTTGACCTTGGTCCATTGTGTTTCCTTGTAGTTTTACTTTCATACTCCAATGATCTCGTGGGTAAACAAGTCACTATTCAACAGAAGAATATTTTTGCTATTGGAGAAACACTACATTCAATTGATCACTATCTAATTAACCACTCGCCGGCCATCTTCTTGAGCGACAATAGAGCTTCAATCTCACAGTTCATCTGATCAAACAGTAACAACTCTCTTCTCTCTTCAGGAAATTTTACGTTTTTTACTTTCAATAGGTTTTGCCATCACTGTTGAGACAAAAGCAGTGATTAACTCGCTTACTACAACCACATGGAACTTAGCAAAGCTGTACCATTTCAAACCAATGGTTTCTTCCTCTATCTCGCAAGCTTCCTCTATACCGCAATTGATGTCATATCTAAAATGAACTTTTCGTCATAAAGAGTTCTCTCTGGTTGAAGGAATTCTAATGGACTATCAAAAGCAGTTCTCCGCACATATTCAAAATATTAACAGAGATTTTGATTCGGTAAAGACTCGGTTAAATTTAGCAACGATGCTTTTCATGAAGATCTCCATCAGCACCAGAAGCTTTACTATTCACTTCTACAACATCATCATCCTTCGCTTCCAAATGTTCTACCCTTTTTTGGATCACTGAGACATCCACAACACCATTTTTAGCAGTTCCTTCCTCCGAAAGTGATACTCTACTTTCTAAATCTTTCAACTTTTCTAAATACAACTTCAGTTTTGCCTCAACTTTAGCTTTTTCATTTTTTAGCTCCTCCTTTTTCCTCTGCATATCCTTCAATCAATTCTCCATTGATTGAAGGATATGCAGAAGAAAAATGAGGAGCTAAAGAAGGAAGAAGCTAAAGTTGACGCAAAAATAAAGATGTATTTGCAAAAGTTCTGACACTTGGAAAATACAATATCACTTCAGCAGAAAGGAGGTGGTAAAAATCGTGCTGTGAATGTCTCAATGATCCAAAAAATGCTAGAAGATTTGGAAGCTGAGGATGATGACATTGTACAAGTGAATAGTAAAGCTTCTGGTGCTCATGGAGATCTTCAGGAAAAACAACTTTCACCACCTACGCCTCCATTAGTTAATTCAGCTGCAAATGGAAATGGAAATGGCTGCAGTAAATGAAGAGATAAAGGTATTATTATGCTAATATTTGTCTTCTTGACCTTTTTTTTTACAGTTATGTACTAAAATTCTCTATGGCTTTCAATTTCAATTACGGACTTACAGTTATCGAGTCATGATTTTTCTCGTATACTTAAGCTTTACTTATGTATGCATCCATTTTGAAATCTTTGCTTCCCTTTGGACCTAAACCTAACTCCTAACACTTTATGTGTAACTACAAATGTCGTACACACTGATATAGTAATTGCGTGCAGTGAACATGATTTCTCTTCCTTTGTTTTAAATTTCGAACTATAGGATTAACATGCTCACATGAATGGGGGTGTAGGCAGTACTAACACGCACTTCATTTCTACAAAAATGAATTTGCTTAATTGTCCTAATGTCCACACATTGCATCCCATACCTTTTGCTGGTGGCTCTGCTCACGTGAATAGTAATGTTTCCAACATACAAAAGAAAAGACGGAGGTCACACCAACCAGGTACAAATGATTTCTCATGCTTATTACTACATTTCTATTTTTATTTCTGCCATTGAACCCGTATTTCAACTTGTTTTTATTTCACAGCTGAGAATATCAATCCTTCTGCTTCTGTGTTCACAATATGAATCATTTCTCTATGTAAATTGACCAACGTATTTGGTTCTATATGTTGCATAGTCTATCAACAGAAGACACGAACACTGTTCATTCTCTATGGAATTAATTCTTCTTCATTTAACAAACTTTATCAACCATGCTTGATTGCAAATTCATCTTAATGGAAGAGCATAAGGTCTTTACATTGTATCACATAACATTAGTTGAAAAGTAAACGCAAACTAGCCTTTTGAATTGGTCTCTGAACCTGTTAAAATTATTGTAGCAGCTTGACATATTTGGGGATTAGAATTCTAAATTTCTTAGTGGTCAAAAGGCAGCAAATCAACTTAACTACAGAGAGGAGTAGAAGGTACATTTTAGCTCCATGTGATTTAGTCACAACTTGAGTTCTCATGCTAACTTCCTAGGTATAGAATAACTGCCCTTCCTTTTGTCTCAGTTTGTTCTCCATCCATACAACTGCAATTTCACAGGCAAAGCACATATGATCGTGCAGTCCTGCTGATCTGCTCTACTGCAGAACAAGACCATAGAAAGATCCAGCATTTATATCAACAATGTCATGAATTAACTAATGGACTACATGGTCGCACCAGGGCAGATAAAGTCTGAACACTAAGTTACATAACTCTGTTAGTTCCATGAAAACTACACATATTTTTCCGCTTCAGCATATTCTCTCTAAATTTACAGTTCAACTTTGGTGAAAATTTAATCTTCTATATTTGCTTGCAAGTTCATTTATTTACTTTTCAAATATATATAAAGATTTAGCATTTTAGTTCTGCTTAGTATACATAATTCTGCCCATAATCATATAAGCTCAAATCATTCACATTTAAAGTCTCTAATAATGTCAAAAATACATTTATGAATTTCCTTTACTATAGAAGAAAGTTACAACGACTATCATTCAACTTTTGCATGTAGTCAAGGAAAATGCAACGACAGTGAAAATACTCTTTACTCAAAGGGATATAATATCTAATCTTACATTCATTTTTTCCACACTGTCATATTATATATTTCAACTATTTACTTTGCTTATAATTTAAGACGATAGCACACATGTTCATTGTAAACACTAGCTTTCTCTACTCTTCTATATTTCATATATGTCATTGCTTCAAAGAGACAGTTCATATATATATTTTTTAAGAACACAATCAATTAGAGCATACATTGTCCTGTTTTCATTGCAGCTTATAGCTTGTTCTTCTTCCTAATTTTGACAAAACAGACATATATTATATATCCTAAAGCACATATTTTCTCTTCCATTGTAGGTGAAGCCTTTTCAATTTACAGCAAAGATGAATCTACTTGCTCAACTTCTTACCATCAACATAATAACAATCTATAGCAACATCCGCAAACTGCTGCAACAATGACATTGTACACACTACTTTAATCAACTGGCACCTCATGACTAATATAGATGCTCAAGTACCAATACTGCAGCAGGTACCACAATTTTCTATTTGCTTTCAAAATCCCTCTGTTGTAGTTCTTATCAAATGAAAATGACTTGTTAATTATACACAGTGCAATCAATGACATAGACATATTATAAAATCATCAACTCAAAGCAAAAGCTCTCATCACAAAAGTTTGTAGCTTGTTACGAGTAAATTGCCATTCTTAATAAGTCAGGGTTTCCTCAGTCCAACAAAATCAACAAATTCTTTACACCTGTACGTTTAGGGCTACTTCGGTAAATAGAAAAAAAATTAAAGCCACTTCTATTTTCCCTTTTCAGTTTCCGCATCATTTAAACATTACAGCAACTCAAGGCTCTCTTCTGTTCACACCTATTTCCTACCTCCATTGCAGCTGCCACCTCTTATTTCTTTCTTCCTCTACATCTGTGAATATGCAAAGCTTCTTTGGAGTTCATGCATCTTCCAAGATAAGAAAGGTATGTTGCCTGCCTTTGCTCTGCTCATTTTTCTCTCTTTGCTGGACAATTAGTTGAATCTCTGTTTGCTCTCTTGTAGTTCTTATCACATCAAAATGACTTCTGAATTATAGACAGTGTAATCAATGACATAGACATATTATAAAATCATCAACTCAAACCAATTGTTGTGATGACAAAAGTCTCTACCTTATTAGGACTAAATTGGCTACTAAATTTGTCTCTGTTTGCATAAGCAAATCTTACTGTATATTTGGTCATTCTCTTCTACTCTCTATATTCATTTCAGTCGGAACAAAAGGGCTCTTATCAAATGTAATTATACCTAAATGGGTTATATGATATAAACGTAATGCCCTCTAACCAAATCAATGTAATATACTGTAGTCATTCCCTGTACTACTGCGCAAATGTCAGTCAATTTTTTCGTTACTTGCCTTAGTTATTAGTGATTTGCAGTATATGTGTCATGTCAAACTACAAGAAAACTCCACTCTATGTCTTACTGGTTCTGGGATTTCTACACTGCCAATGTCCATAACAAATATGTAGTAAATAGCTGAATGAAAGATAATTCAACGGCAAAGAACAACTTCTTCATTTGCAGAATAAACTACAATAGTTTAGCTGAAACAACGACACAATCTTCTTTGTCCAGGTCCTCTGCACTAAAGACACAGTTAACTTTGGAAAATCCAAAGATCCAACAATTTTACCCAATGTATTAACCACATATATGCTTGACACTCACACACATCTGCTATTTACGCCTTTATCACATGTGTGCCTTTTAATATATGCTCTACTCTTGGTAAGCTGTCATTTCGCCTTTTAGTTAATTAGAGTGGTCTGAAGAATGCAATCTTCATTTCAATCTTCGCTTTTCCATAGTTTTAACTAATACATTGCATACTTGCTAGACCTTCTGTAGGATTTTCAAACTCACACTTCTTCAGATGCTGAAATAAAGAACAAACTTCTGACCGACAAACGTAAGTTGCTGCATTTTCCTGGTCTATAGTTTTTTTACCTCTGTTATTGTTCTGTTGTATTCTTCAGTCTACATTGTACTCTATTATTCTCTGTTGACTGACCCTAATTGAACAGCAACATATTACCTTCAATAAAAGAACTTCGCTAAATACTTGCCCTCAGCTATGTACCACTAAACAGCAAATAAATACAATCCTGCCTGAAGAAACAGCTACTACCAAAAAGGATTCCAAAAAAATGAGAAACCCTATTTCTTACCATAAAATACCAAATGAAAAAAGGGTAGCTCTTCTGCCACTATGCTAGCCAGAATACTCTGCTCAACACATGCTCTTACCCAAATTCTTGTTGCTCTCCATATTACAAACATTGACTCTGGCCATCAAAGTATAATTCGAGCATAATCTACTGTGTTCCTTCACAATAAACCATCAACTGTTACATCTACATCTCAATGGCAGAGCTTGTTCCACTTAGTATACTTAATTCTACCCGTAATCATATAAGCTCGAATCATTGACATTTAGAGTCCCTAATAATGTCAAATACACACCAATGAATTTGCCTTGCTATAGGAGAAACCTACAAGGAGTATGATTGAAGTTTCGCATGTAGTAAACGAAAAGCCAAAGGCAGTAGTAATCTCTCTCTGTTTCTGAACTTATTAGGCATTCAAATTTATTTAACTTTTACCCAAATGTATTATCTAGCTTTACGCTAACAGTTCCTACATTCAATTTTACAGTAGAAACAAAAGGATAATCCTATACTATTTTTGCTACCATACTAACCAGATGACACATGATTTCGTGTCTGTCTGTGCATATATATATATATAAAGAGAGAGAGACAGAGAAAGAGAGTATATATATACACATAGATAGATAGATAAAATTTTTCTTTCCTTATTTAGAAAGAACAATTAAAATACAACTGTCTTCTTAAAAATTCATGCAATTTTGGTTGGCAATGAAATAATGCCAAAAAAAGACAAACTCATTACATTAGGTAGTCAAAGGTAATGATTTTGTCTGTTTTTGGACTGCCAATTGTACTAATTTTCTGTCTTTTTTGGCACATTTTCATTGGCAACCAAAACCCCATGAATTTCTAGGAAGACACATGTAGTTTTTTTGTCCTTTATAATTTCTATATTTCTTTAAAAAAAATATTAACACATTAGATAAGAGTAAGGTAATACATATAGTTATATATATATATATATATATTACTCATACAACACAAATCTAATAGGCTTTCATTCAAGAAAATATTTTCCTCCCTTTAAGCAAAACAGAAAATGAAAATACATCAACATTACAGTTATTAGCTGAATGTCAATTACTATGGTCTTACAGTTGTACTGATATTACAAATGTAAAAGCCAAAGTAAGGGCCTCCCGTATGAGTTTCCTCTTTCATGCCTCATATTTAATGCTTTCAATACTATTCAATCTTTCATAGATATACCATGGATCCAAAAAATTTGTACTAAGTCAGAACTGTTCCATAATCCATGTGATAAATAGTCCAACATTTAATTAAATGCATTATTTAGCTACAAAGATATCGGAATATAATATTTTATTAATTTTTTAGAAATATATACATAAAATATTTTGTTTATGAAGAAATGATAAATTTACTGCTTTATAATTTGCGTATAAATTTCTTTCTACTCAAAATATTAAATTTATTATTTAAAGAGTGCATAATTGCTACTCTTTTAATATCCTGCAACATTTTTTCTCCCTGTAACAGATCTTGTGTAAAAAAACAATTGTCCAACTGTACTTTCCACATTAATAATGCCTGCAAACTGAATTTATGTCTTCAGTGAGCTCCACTAAAGGGCCCTAATAGATTTACATATGACTCTACTTCTACTATGACAACACTGTTCTTTTCCTTTTCATTTGTTCTTCTGTTTGTTCTTTTAAAGAACATACAAAGTTTATTATGTCCTAACTTGCTTTTAGAAGAGTTTGTTAGTGCTTTTTTACTACATCAACAGCTCATTTATGCAGCAACAAGGTGCATTTTACGCCACACTGCTCCTTGCTTTTGATTCCTTCTTTCCTCTTGTCTAAACAAATGAAACAATGTTGCATATCCCTACTTTAATAAGCCCTGTTTATAAAAACACAACAAAGCAAGTAGTTTTACTTAATATTCATATTATCCTGCAGATACTGCTATTTGGGTAACTATCTTTCCTACAAACATAGTACTAAGAGTGAACATCAACCAAATAGAACCAGCGACACGAGATTGGATTTGCAAAGTTCAAATTGTCGAAATAAGCCGCCCACGCGAAAGCCTTGACAAGAAATGTACATTCCAAAATTTAATTTTGGAAGATGAAGAGGTCAGCTCATTATTTTTTTTTTGCATTATCACTATTGCTCTTTTCCTCTCAACTTACTTCATCTCGACTTTCTATAACTCTTACTTTCAGGAATGCCAAATTAAGGCAGTTATGTACAGTGACGAAATCGAGCAGTATGCAGCTACACTTAAACTCCTCAATACCTACCTCATCTCTACTGCAAAAGTGAAAGTCTCACCAACTTCATACGGCAAGCCAATACATAAATTCCACTGGATTCTTGACAAAGAAACAGTAATTGAACAAATCAAAGCATGTCATGAAGTTGAAAAATCACTTCCACCGCCAAGCAAGCTGAATATCACCAGCTTTGACCGCATACCTCATCTGGTGGTCGATTCTGCTGCTGAAATAGGTACATCCATCGTATTAGCTGTTACCAGACTGAAATATACATGTTTACTGCTGCACAAGACTTGTCACATTTCAATATGTACTATATACGCAGATATACTAGCAATCGTTCTTCATTGTGGTCCTCAAAAAAACGCTGGTCGCAGTCATCATAGGTGTCGAGAGATTACCCTTTGTGACAATCAGTAAGCATCACATTTGACATTGTACTTTCCCATTTTCTGCAAATATTTCTAATCAGTAACCATTTTCTACATTTGCCTACTGCCAGCATCCACTATCGCCTACGCATTATGATAGTACTTACTCTTCTAACCTTCTGTTCTGACACTCTCAGGAAAAATCAGTTTCTCTTCACTCTATGGGAGGATTTTGGAGAAATAGAAGGACATGAAATTTCCTCTAAAATGACAATAGAGGCAGATCTGCTGGTAATCCTCGGAAGGAGTATAGGAATCTCTACTTATCAAGGTACATCTGTGCTCAACTTCTTACCAACATAATTTTATATACTAGCAACACAATATACAACCTGTGTTATACAGGATTGTCGCTGCAGACTAGGTACAATTCCACAGTACGTGTAAATCCTAATTACCCACAGGCAGTGGCACTCATCAACTGGTACTCACATTTCATATATATTCTATAGCTTTGCTTTGCATCTAAATACCGTGCTAAACATATTATTTGGTCTAACAATAGGGCAAAAGAAAACAAGACCGTGTTGTTAGGTTCTCCATCAGCAAAAACCTCAACAAGCTCATCTATCACTCCCATGATAGTCACTCCTGCTGGCCAAAAAATTCTCTCTATTGCAGATATCTCATCAGCACCTTCTGTAACTCATACTTGAACCTGCTCATTTAAGAGTATCCGTACTATTTTTCTGATTCTGTAGCTTTGCCTAAATGATGAAAACTTCCGACAGATGGGAGTCTTCTATGTTGAAGCAGAGATGGCCATATTAGATGAGTTCCAAGACTTCTGTGTGCTTGAATGCTCAGGATGCAAACAGAAGAAGCGCACAAAGGATAGAAAGGATTTTGAATGTCCAAAATGCAATCGGAAAACATCATTAGTGCCTCGGTACTATCCTTTTCTCACTTCTAAATTACACATTGTACAAAATATACTGTAAGTTATACACATATTTCTAACTTCCCTTCATTTCAGCTGTAGCTTCCAAATTGATCTTATTGACAATACTGCTACAACTACAACATCTATCTCAGTTGAATTAGGAGAAAAATTGCTGTCCATGACAGCAGAAGACATATTTGACATAACTTGCACTAAGGTTATCTCTCATTCCCACTAGCTACTTGTACATTAAAATGCCGAATCCATCTGTTCTTCACTGCTTTCTGTTTCTCTACAGCCTTTAAATCTGTGTCTGAATCTTTGCTCAAGATTTCTCTTTATTTCCCTTTTTAGGTATTGTGTAGGTACTATTTTTGTCAAACAAGGAATGTTCTGCAATATATAGTAAAACTCTTGAATGCATCTAGACTTTAAAGTCAAACACATGTCTATTTACACTGTTTTACCATATTCATAAGGGGAAAAAACAGTAAAGTTGTAATCTTTATTTTTTTCTGCATATTTTCTTTTTATGGGTTGTCATAGGAAACCAGGCTTTTTGGTGTTATATCCATGCATGTTCTGTTGATGATAGTAATGTCTGTTGTTTACTATTTTCTGTTTCTCTACAGCCTTTAAATCTGTCTCTGAAGCTTTGCTGAAGATTTCTGCTTATTTCCCTTTTTGGGTATTCTGTATATACTGTTTTGGTCAAACAAGAAATGTTCTACAACATATAGTCAAATTGTTCAATGCATCTGGAATTTAAAGTCAAACATATGTCTGTTTCAGATGCTTCTGCATATTCATAGGGCAAAAAATGGCTTAAGTTGCAGTCTTTATTGTTTTGCTGTATATTTTCTTTTTATGGATTGTCATAGGAAACCGGGCTTCTTCTTGTTATATCCATCCATCTTCTGTTTGCTGTAAACTGTTTGGTCTAACTTCTTACATTTACAGCGACAATCATTGTCTCTAACTCATGTCCATGACATGCTGTCAAACAAAGTATTCGAAATTCAGCTAAGGAAGTCATCTTGGGGCAGCTCAAATACCACAAATGCAACTTTGTCCATTCTTTCCTACATGGAAAAACAACATACGGCAGAGAGCACTACTGATAGGACTCCTAAAAAAATAAAGCCTTTGGAAACAAGTGCGGTAGAAGTCATGGCAACAACTACTACAGCTGGTCCTTCAAATGCACCAGCAAAATTTGAACCGCCCACACCAACCAAAAAGGTTTAAAAGGTCAGTCTACATCTCATTTTCAGAGCAAACTATAACTCAGAATGATTATGAATACTTTTACCTCTAGCTTACTTTCTTTTATACACCTATCGACGTCATTCCTGTAAAACATTGTCAATGTCATACTTATGTTATGCTGCTGCTTTTGCAATTGCTCTTATTTGCTTTCAAATTTCTCAAAATTGTTTTCTTTATGTCTGCCATAATATTGCACAGTCTCACATTAACTCAGGGCTAAAAAAGGTCTATCCATGTTCATATCCATGCTCAAATCAAGTGGTTAACAATTTCTTTTTAACTCCTCCTCTCATGTTCACTGTTTATAATACACAGTTATGAATAGGAACAATAGGAACGACGTTTCTCTGTACTAGCTAACCTCATTCACCATAGACTATTAGGCCAATCACAGAGATATTCAACAGCGACTCTATCTATATTAAAATTACTTTGCTATCTATTGCCATATTCGCACTTTCTAACATACTTTAAACTATCTAATTACAGGAACGCCGTCACACCATTTTGTCACTTTTGCTTATGCTAGGGACAATATAATGAATGACTCTCCCTACGCTCTGGTTTGTTGCATCACCAAGATTAGCTATGGACAGGCAAACTGCAGTGTCCTTTAAATATCCTACAGAATGACATGCTAATCTTATATACCAAAACTGCAACATGTACTATATTATTTTGGTTATATTACATTAGTTAGTATGTGCAAACCGTTCACCTCGACATCATAGTTATGTCTATTGTACATATTCTACGTATTTCTAATAGTACATAATATAATAGATCATATTATCTATCTTCTACAAAAGCTCTAACCCTTGATTCATTATTATTACAATATTTTTACAACCATAATATTTTTACTATTGGGCCCGTGCTTGGCACGGGCCTCCCTACCCTAGTTCAATAAGAAGTGATAGTAGACAAAAAGACAAAGCACTAGCAATTAGATAAGTTATCAAATCAACTGTATTAGCAATTCCATCATCAACAAGTATCAAGTAAGGAACATGAAAGTCTTGCTTTTGCTTTTAAGGGTTCATTTGGTAAGATGTATCAGTGAAAATAATATATGTATTAGCGAAAATAATATATATTAATTTCAATATTAACACTAATGATCTCTTGTTTGATATAATTTTTCAACATATACATAAATTATAAAAATATTAATTATCTACCCTATGGTATTATTTTATATATAATTAGTATATAGAAAATCATGATATTACAAATACAAAGACCTTTAATATAAACATGGTTTAAGATAAAATTGTCCCCAAATGTACAAAGCTAAAGAATATGAAAGGTAATTTTGTAAACAAATAATTTTCTAAAAATTATACAATGCATGTTGTTTTTAATATGTCTAATACACCAAATAAAATAGTGAATAATAAATAATGTCAGCATAACTAATCATGACATTATTAATTCTTGCATTGCTAATACACCATATTCAACATCATTGTTACACACATACTACTAAACGACCACTAAATATTGTCCTTTACACCAAACACACCCTAAATCTTTAATCTTCAATTTATTTCTCTTTCTTAGTTTTAAGTAATTAGATTTGATTAACTGTACCGACAAGTTTGTAGTAATTTGCGTACTCATATCAATTTATTTTATAGATATTGAATAGAAAAAAGGAGTCTGACTAATTGAAATTTATAATATAGTACATAAATCTTACGTAAACCAATATAAAAATCATTCTGTTTGAATAATTACTCGAATAAACATTAGTATAAGAGAGTAAGACAATACATTTCTTAATCAATCATCAAGTTTAGTTGTCGGCAAATCAAATAATTATAAGAGTATTAAAATGGAAAAAAGATACTGCATGTCTATTGTCCACACCTTTTAACTCAAATTATTTAGTGATGACGTATCGTGATTTGTGAGAGTTAATTAATATATTGACTAAACAAGTAGAACAAATTAAAAAAATTGAAAGAGATACGTGAAATCACCATAGATCCATGATCAATGCCATCGAAGATCACCGTGAAGTACTAAATACTTTTTTATTTTTAGTTAAATTATTTGAATTCGAGCTCTAAATATAAAGCCATCTTTGATAAAAAAAACTTTACTCTAAACTAAAGTGATTTCTAACACAAATTTAAATTAGTCAAATCCAAAAATAAATACCAAACGTTGAATAAAAAATAAAATAAATAGATATAATTGGCATGATGACATATTCATTTTCTCTATTATTTCGTTTGACCACTCTATATTTGTAGCATCACGTCACATCTTTCTGAATATTTTCATGAATAACGTGTTTACATGAGGTGTGTTTTTGTAGGGGGCTTTTTCAATATAAATTTTTCCTCAATAATTAATTACTTAAAATATTTAATTGTATTTTTGAAAAAATCGTAAAAAGAACTATAAGTCATAATATAATAATTTAAAAATATAAAATAAATTTAATTAATTCTCATGCCATATAAATTGAAACAAGGGGATTAACATATATTATTTGGATATTACTTAATAATTAACAATTTGGAAAGCATACAAAAGAATTGATTGACTCTTCAAATTCCATCAATACCACATAAATTGGGATAGAGAGAATTGAGAAACACACACATATTATTTGAAAAATGACATAAAAATTACTATAAATCACTATAATTAAAATTTCAAATATTTCAGAAAAACATATAGAAATATTTATCATTTTTTAAGTTTCATTTATGCCTCATAAATTGAGACAAAAAAAAACATATATTGAATCCATGCCTACAACAAATATGATATATAGCTACAACATGAAATTCGTCACTAATTGTTCGCTTTTAGTGACAAAATTTTCTTTTCGTGCTTAAATATATGAGACACATACTTTTAGTGACGAAACATAAATTCGTAGCAAAGTTTTGTCCACTAAAGTTTCCCATCAAAAAATTAATTGGCGCCACTTGTTAAGTAGTGTTAGTCACAAATTTAAAGTTATCGGTGACACATTATTTCGTCACTAGTAATGCATCTAATTAATTCATGAAAAATTATTTTTGTCTTAAAATTTATTAATTTTTGGTCACAAAAAAAATTCATCTAAAAAAATATGTTGTTACAATATAGACAAATTAGAGTTCGTAGTTAAATATTACAAGTTTTAGCTATAAAAATTTAGATTTAATTAAGTCATTTATTTTCGTCACTAATAATATAAATAATTGATGACAAAGATTTTATTGTCTCTAATCAATCTGTGATTTAATGAAAAAAAGAAATTGTCACAAAATATGTAAGGTGTTAAATAGCGACGACTTAAAATTTGTAGTGAATAATTCAACTATTTGCTATGAAAAAAATTCATAGCTAAATACAATTTTTTTTGCTACAATTGTTCATAATTACATGTGACAACTTACAAAAAGAATAATACAAGTGCTTCATAAGAAATAGACAAAGTCCATTCGTTAACTGGCGAGGGAAAATATTAAAACCAACGAATTCAGTCAATTTTGTAAAAATGAAAAAGTTGAATTCATCAATATTTTTAAATTACGCAATTGTAACATGCATCATTTGAAAAATACAATCCAGGTTATAAGTACCGTGAGTGGGGTACGGTTTTACCATGAGATCGCTATTATTTGTTGTTTTAACACTTTTATTTTTTATTTAATACACTTTTATCAATAAAGACAATAGAAAAAAATAATTTCTCAAGTCTTGGTGCTAATTTTTATGTGTGTCTGTTGATTTGTGATTGGTAAACTGCATAGACTAAGTCGATCTATTTGCTTATGTCTAAAAATATGTACATATTTAATAGTAATTCCACATACGTACGTAGAGCAACTATATAGAGATAACATCGACTTACAAACTTAGACTTTGCAAAGGTGCGGAATATTTCATGAATTTCTATTAACTTTTTCCATCAGTGTGAAAATCAAAATAAACTAAAAAATGAAAGCACAAATGAAAGAAATGAACCAACTAGGATTTCAAATATATTATGATGAAGTACTATAGTTATGGGTATTGATGTTTTTTCAAAACAATTGATTTACTGATCGAATTGATTCACTGTATAATTTTTAAAATTTATAAAAATAAATAAATAAAATGACAGAATTGTATTGAATATATATTTAAAGATATTTTTAAAAATATATTGTTTAATTAAAATATAATCTACATTTGAATGAATTTTGGGTGGTAAATTTCATGCATTTGTGTATGTGTATAAATAATCATAAAATATATTATTTCTACGAAAGTTAAATTTGAAAGAAGTGAATGAAGCTAAAAATAAAATAAAAATGAGCGACAAAAGAGAGTTGATCGGATGGTAAGCACTCCTCACTTCCAACCTCAAGGTTGTGAGTTCGAGTCCCCAAGAAAGCATAATATGTGGGAGCTCATGGGGAGGGCTTAAAAAAATTGAGATGTGAGATAAGATAATAGGAAAATATAATTAACCTTTTTTATAATAATAAATGTGTCTCTAACTAATACATTTAAGAACAAAATATTTTTTTTAAATATAAAATATAGTCATTAGTGACGAAATTAGATTTTGTTCAACTACGAAATACATATAACTTTAGTGACGATATAATTTTGTCGATAGTAATAACCTTTTTAGTGACAAAGCATACTATTAACTACAAAAAAATATACTTTTTACAACAAATAAACTTGTCACAAATGTTTAAGCATTTGGGAACGATTTTTCTTTTTGTAGTTATATAATACTTTTAGCGACGAAGCACTAAATCGTCTTTGTATACTTTTAGCGACACACATTTAGTGACGACTAATTGACGAATTATTTTTCGTCTCACAAGATATTTAGTGACGAAATATGATTTTTAAATGACGAAATTATTTGTCCCTGATAATCGAATTTATTGTAGTGATGTTTTTTTTTTTTGGTTCAAATAGAAATATTATTAATACTTAATATGCATCCATACAAGACCGGTGGCCCGGAATACTACTAGTTCCTGGCTTGCTAGCTACAGAGATAACAAAAATACTATCCGATATACCATGTTGTCTTGCATTTCCAGCAAAAGTTGATCCATCCTTATCAGCTTTTAGAGTCTTCAAAACAAAAATTGGTGGATCCTTCCATTCCACAAAAGTTTGATTATGTTTTAATTGAGCCCCTTCCTTTGCTCGCAAGTCTGCCACCTTATTATATTGAATCCATGTTATTACAAATTAGAACATAAAAATAATTACTTTAATTTAGCTACCTATATGTTGGTCTTTTATCAAAATTTTGTAAAACCAAAAGACCTCCCTATAATCCATGATGACTCATTATCTAACTATTTTTCTTCTATCGCTCGATGTAAAATGACGAAACAGGGCAGAGCTAGAAGTACATGAGGTTCAT
Source organism: Solanum acaule (assembly GCA_036250505.1). Taxonomy (NCBI): domain Eukaryota; kingdom Viridiplantae; phylum Streptophyta; class Magnoliopsida; order Solanales; family Solanaceae; genus Solanum; species Solanum acaule. Next base: position 31,773 of record JAJOOR010006390.1, read on the forward strand.
CTAAATTTCGTTTTTATAAAATTACACATGTAAAATTACTAATTATTTTTATGAATATAATTGATACCGATTATAATCTTTATTACTTTTGCACATATACTTTATATTATGAATTTCTATGAACATTCTAATTACGCCACCATAGATCAACAAAATTGCACAATTTATTGATAACATTTCTGGGCCTTGTACATGTACAACTATCAAGTCATGATACAAGAAATACTCCACACACCAATATACAAATTTCATTTCCCTAATCCTTTTCCTCCTCACACAACAAACAAATCACCAATACATTTTCTCTTTTCATTTCACTCAAACTAATCTTTCACCAAAAAAACTCACATCTTGAATACAAATCACATTATTAATATATACTTAGTAAACTCTTTTAACTTTTAACACTAATTGACTCTTTAAACTTTGCCCTTTGACTTAGTTCTTCGAAATTGTCCACCACATTTTGTAGCCTTGCAACAAATTCAATGAGAAGTGATGCGAACGTTGCTAAGGAGAGAGCACTCGCACTTAAATAAGTGATGTGAATGTTGCTAAGGGATCCACCGTTAAATATAACACCTTCTTTTGTAATTTTGGTTAGATTTAGGGTAAAAGACTAAAGTGAACACTTTTTGTAATACATTAAGGATCATTTCAATCACGTGTGATACATTAAGGACCAAAATAAAGCAACACATATACATTAAGGACCATTTTGATCATTTTATCAGTGAAGATTATAAAACAAACCAACAATATATTGGGCATAATTTTATAAGTAGATTCATAAAATATAGGATGTAATATAATTTCATAATATCTACTTTTTAGGATAAAAAGACAATTTCAAATTATGCGAGAAGGAGATTGATCTCCTATCTCTTTTATATAACGAATTGCATTATTTATTATATTTTTATTTTAATTATTGATCTTCATATTTTTTTTAATTTAGCCTTCCAGATTCACGTTCTTTTAAATAAATTGACAACAAACAAATCATCAATATTTTTTCTCTTTTCATTTCACACAACTATTCCTTCACAAGAAATGGGAAAAAACTCACATCTTGAATTCAAATTACATTATTAACATATACTTTTAGCAAATGATTTATCTCTTAACAATAATTGGCTCTTTAAACTATGCCTTTGAATTAGCTCTTCAAAATAATCAACTATATTTATATCATTACTTTAATTTAAAGTAGCCAAAGACACATAATTAGCACTAGCAATTAAATAACTTATCAAATCAACTGTATTAGCAATTTCACCATCAACAAGTAAGGGACGTGAAAGTCTTGCTTTTGCTTTTAAGGGTTCATTTGGTAGGATGTATCAACAAAAATAATACTATATGTATTAGTTTCAGTATAATCACTAATCTGTTGTTTGATATTATTTTTCAACATATACATAAATAATACAAATATTTGTTAACTACACTACGGTATTATCTAATATATATCTAATACATAACAAATCATGATATTAACAATATAAAATATATGTATAAGCATGATTGAAGACATAATTATTTCTGAAAGTGTACAAAGCTAAAGAATGTGGAAGGTATTTTTATAAATAAATTATAATTTTCTAAAAATCATACAATGCACGTAATATTTAATATACTAAACAAAATAAGGAATAAACACGCCCAACTCTTCTGCCATTACAAGCAAAACTTCATCATCGTCGTCATTGTTTTCACTCAAAAAGGGGATCAACTCCTTTCTGGTTCTTTCCTCACCGAGTGCACGTGCAATAGTTGATAACCTCCTTATAGAATTCAACCGCAATTGAATATCATCATTCTTAAGTTCATCTATTAACACAGCTATTGGGTACAATGGCTCATCTACCATTGCCATCCTCTCGAGATTCTGTTAGAACTGCAAATACCAAACTTTCAATCAAACAATTCCAAAATGTGAATCGAGAAACAATTACAACAAAACTACAAAAAGCATCCGACCCTAAATCTCCCGAAAAATCACAAATTTTCATCTAACCAGCCAGATCCAAAACAAATCCAGCGCATAAAACAGGAAAATAATCGAATGGAACGTTCAATTTACTAACATAACATACCTCCAAATCTGAGATCTAGACAAAATCCCTAGCGAATTCCAATTAGAAAATATACAAAAACAAATACCGCCTAGGAATCAAATTTGTTCGCCTGAGATTCGAGCTTGAATTTCGTCAAAATCTAGAGAGAGAGTGAGAAAGAGTTAGAGATGGAAAAGAGAGATATTTGCCTACTGATGAAATGACAATGTAATGTTTAGATGGGTCGCTTTTCATTTAGTTAGGCCCAAGAAGATAACTTGGGCTTGAAGATGGCTAAAACCAATTGGGCCTATTAGGCAAGCAAATAAACAAGCCCACTTTTAAATTAACAAAAAAGTGAAGGTTCGATTTTAATAGTTTAGTTGGTTGACTACCTGAACTTTCATCTCATTTGGCGAGGGTTCGATTCTCCGTCTAGTAAAAGAACAAAAATTAGTTTTTATAGTTTATTTATATTTAAACATATATGGTGTGACAACTTGTTTGAACTCTTACTACCAATCCATTTTGTAAGAAGTTTTGGGTTAATTCGAATACAAAAGTGATGGTACTTATTTAAGTTTAAAGTAAAAAAGTAATGAGTCAAACGAGTTGAGTTTTTTAATAAATAAGTGGATGTAATTTTAATCCTTGGGCATGCGACTAAAGTCCAAGATTTATATTAGCTTACTTTGTTAGTTATATAGGGTTACATTTGAGCGAAAAAAATTATTAAAAGTATCTATAGATCAAAAGGTTAATAAAGAATATTATTAGTCATTTTCGATACATTAAAAAAAAAATTGGGCTCTTTTTCATTTCTAAAATGATGTGCTAGTATAATATTATCAATCTTGTATAAAACTTTACAAAAAGGATCTCCTTAATTATTACTATAGTCTCAAATGCACTATGACTCATTCATTAACCATTTTTCTTTTTATCTGTAGAATGAAGAATCAAATCATAACTTGAAAATTAATGATAAGAGTTGGGCAATTTGAAATTACTAATAGCCTTATTTTTTTGCCTTGAGTATATATATGTATATTCATGATAAAAAGAAATACCTCATATATACATCAATATACATATTTCATTTTTCTAATTCAACTCCTTTCCTCCTTACACAACTATAAAACAAATGACAATTTTTGCCTTTTTAATATCACACAAATTTATTACATTATGAACATACTTGATAAATTCTTTTGTTTTCTCATTCGGTGCTCAGTATCCACATTGAAGTCTGACTAAATTCAGATTCACGCCAAAAAATCCCACTATGGGGTAAATCGCTCCTTAATAAAGGCGACTATGTACTCAAGAAAACTCAAAACCCGAGACATATGGTTAAAGATGAACGAGTACTTGATAAATTCTTTAACTCTTAACACTAATGGGCTCTTTAAACTCTGCCCTTTGACTTAGTTCTTCAAAACAATCAACCACATTTTGTAGCCTTGCAACAAATTCAATGAGAAGTGAAGCAAAAGTAGCCAAAGACAAAGCACTAGCACTTAAATATGTTTCAATTTCATCAATTGTATCAATCTTTTCACCATCAAGTAGTGAGAGACATGAAGGCCAATGATTTTGCTTGTTAAATAACATTGACTTTGTGACCAATTGATCTTTTGGATATTGTGGAGTATGCAAATCCCTTATGTCAATGGCTGTTTCACTGAGTGATTGAAAATTTAATGGTAAATTTTCACTACTACCATTTTCATAATTTGATGAATCATAAAAATTGTTGATAATGTTTGGTTTTCCAATTTCCCAATTTTTTGAGTTGACCAAGAGATATGACTTGTTGTCTATTTTTTTCTGAAGATTTTGTGCTGTCTCATGTACTTCTTTTAGAATATTTCCATGACTATTTAGTGCTTCCATTTTATCTAATTTTGTTCCTAGCTCACGTAGAACATTTGTAGCGTCGATACCGACTCTTTTAAGCTCATTTTGAAAAACCTTCCTCTTCTCTGGCGGTGCCTGCAAAAATATGTTAAAAGTTTAATTTTCATGTTTTGGAAGTACAACGACTCAAGATGATCTGCGACTAGTTATTCTAATTTCATAACCTAAAAAATTTAGTAAATTGCATGTTAATCTTGTAAAAGAATGATTGATTGTTATATTTTTTTAGACTATCATATAAACATGACTCATATAATAACATGTGAATGTTTATAGTGATCCTAATTTGACACAATCTTAGTATTATTATGGTAAATAACTTGCTAAAATATAAGAATTATTTCGAGCTCATTTCATGTCTCCATCTAAAGTGGATGATGGTGCAAAAGGTAAGACCTAATTAAGCAGTATTTTGATTTCCCCCCTATTTGGTTAATCAGATCCTTCAAAAATGTCATTAGATATATGTGACAATGCGGGGATCTAGGGGTTCATCTAAATAACTCGGTCAGAAAATTATATTATTTTTATATAATAAGGTGAAAATATTTGCTATGTATGTATTACTAATTATATAAAAAAAAACACTCAAAAACCTATTTCAAGAGGTCGTGTTTTTTAAAATAAATAAATAAACTATTTTTTATCAAAATGGACCTTTGGAGGTCGGTGTTTTTTAGAGTGATGTGTTTACTTCCTTACACTTTAAATTTCTTTAGTGAAAATTTTGAATCAGCCTTATGTGTCAGATTCTTCAAAAATAATACATTTTCAAGAGTACGACATAGGCGTGGCGACATTTTGAAGATTCAAGAAACAACATAGTACAATTAGTTAGTGTAAATTGTAAAACCTGAATTTTTGATTGGATACATCCATGTAATGCCATGACCATGAATGCACAATGCCTCAATTCACTGCTTAATTTGACAAAATCTCTCCATGGATTCTTGTGCATTTTATAACGTCCATGAGGTGGCTCCCAAATAGCAAATCCAAGCTGTTCAAATATATATGAATCATGTAACTATATACAAAACTCTGAATTTCATCGCTAAATTATTCGTGTAGCTAACATAATTTTATGATAATTCATTACTAGCTAGTTTAATTTGTTAGTACTAAATATGATTATCCATACGTACCAATGTTTGCTCTCGACTTGTGGATTCTATAACCGATTTGTATCCATTATATTCCGAGTGATTTGTAGATTCATCACACTCAACACAATTTAAGTATCCATCAATACAACCTACCAAAAAAAATAGAAAATATTATATAAGTCGTTCATAAGAAATGTGAATTTTTTTTATATCGACATATACCTTCCAAAGATGTTGCAAGATCCATAAAATTCTTAACGACCAATCGATGCAAATCTTCACCAGCCCAAATAGGGCAAATACCAATATTAATAATCAAGCAAATACAAGCACCAAGAGCAATTAGGGCTAAACGAGTTAAAATTGCCACATTATATCCTCCAGTTCTATTTCCAGCCATAATGAGAATACAATATGTTAAAATAAATACTCAATATCCATATTCATATGGTGCCATTGTTGGATATAACTTCAAATATGTTCCACAAAATGCTGCAAAATAAATAAATAAATGGTATTAATTAATAACAT
>JAJOOR010006391.1:0-63420 GCA_036250505.1 Solanum acaule
CCCCTTCACCGCCACCACCACCCATACCCCATCTCCGCCTCCACCCATCCACCTCCAAAATTTGTATGTTTCTCTAAAAAGAAAAATTATGTCTTTTTTTAAATATAAAAAAAAAATTCTTGCCACCCCCTCCCCCCAAAGCTTAGCCCCACCCACCCTCCAATTTTTTTGAAAAATAAATTAATGTTTTTGAAAATTAAAAGTTAATATTAATTTTTTTAATTTTTAGCACAATTAAGAATTTTGAGTGGAAGTGAACTAAGTGATCTATTGTGGGTCAATATGGATACCCATATTTTACCCATTTTGATAATATTTATAGAGACTCTTAAAATAGCTTGAAACCCATATTAAGTAAGGTCGCTAGTGTAGTAGGGTGACCTATACATTCAGACAGGTTCACAGCAAAGGCGAAGAGGATTTCCTATGCTAGGATTCTGATTGAAGTAGATGTATCACAACCTTTGACTGAGCAAATAGTGATTGAAACACCTTCTGGGCCTTGGGACCAACCAGTGAAATATGAATGGAGGCCAAAGTATTGCAATGAGTGTCTGAAATTTGGGCACAATGATGTGGACTGCTGGTATAAAGAGAAGGGAAATACAGGGGAGGATGGTCAAGGGTTGGAGGAGGTAAGGGAAGAGTCTACAAGAATGCAGAGATACAAAGGGAAACAACAGGTCTGGCAAGTTAAAACAAAGCCGGATAGGGTTATTGAGGTTGGCAATGCAGTTGAAATCCAACACCCCTATAAGGTGTTGGAACAACCAGAAAAGGGAACTGAGATGACTGAAGTAATAGTACAAAAGAGTGGTAAGCAAATCATTGATGCTGAAGGTGTAAGGGTGGATGAACACAAAGATATACAACAAGAGGAAATGAGGGAGGCAAGCACTAGAGATAAGAATGCTATGATTTATGCAGGGGAAGAAGGTGTTGGCAACCTCACGCCATTTGTTCCACCATGATCCTGGCTACATGGAATATTAGGGGCCTGAATCAGGCCCATAAATAGAAGGAGGTGAGGCTCTTTTTGGAAAAAAATAAAATAGAAGTGTTTGGTTGTCTAGAGACAAAGGTGAAGGAATCAAAATCTAGAAGTATATTGTCGAAGATTGGGAAAGATTGGGAAGCTTGCTATAATTATACTGATATGCCTAATGGAAGAATTTGGTTGATCTAGAAGAAGTGTCTTAATGTTAATATTCTGGAGGTTAAGGATCAATACATACATTGTACTATTGAGGATACTAGAATACAATGTCAACTATACTTCACTGTAGTTTTTGCTATGAATGAATTAACACAAATGGAGAGACTATGGGCTAATTTGAATCAAGTTGATGTGAGAAACAATTATCCTTGGATCTTGTGTGGTGATTTCAATAATGTGTTGAGCTCAGAAGATAGAATGGGATCACCTGTGAGTTCCAGATAAGTTGAGGGGTTCCAAGGTATGTTGGATTCATTGCAACTGACACCATTAAGAAGTACAGGGTGGCATTTTCCTTGGTGTAACAAACAAGAGGCAGGGAGGAGAGTGTATAGTAAAATAGATTGGGCATTAGGGGATTTAAAGTGGTTGCAATAGTATGGGCAGGTGGAAGCTGATTATCTTAATCCCTTAGTATCTGACCATTCCCCTATTTTGATTAAATGTTGTTCTTATACTACTTTACATCCTAGACCTTTCAGATTTTATCCTAACATAATGGAGCACCCAGATTTTAGAAGCACTATGAATCAAGTATGGGAGATGGAGATCACTAGACAACCTATGGTGAAGGTCTGGGAAAAATTAAAGCATTTAAAGGTGAAACTAAAGGATATAAACAAATTTATGGCTGCATTTTCACAGAAATTACATGTAGCAAGAGAGAAACTTGACATTATTCAGAGGCAGATTTAAGATGACCTGATGAATCAAATGTTATTTGATCAGGAGAAAATGATATTATTAGAAATTGAGAAGTGGAGCAAGGTGGAGGAACATGTACTAAGGCAGTAGTCTAGAGCAACTTGGGTTGAGTGTGGAGATGCTAATTCTAAGTATTTCCATGCTCAATGGAAGATTAGATGTAGTCATAATGCTATTAGTTCCATCTACACTGAGAGTAATATCAAGCTTACTGATCCGAGGGCAATTGAGGCTGAATTTATTGGGGTGTTTACTGGACTAATGGGTGCTAGTGCTAGTAGTGTGCCTTGTTTAAATGCTAAGGTGGTGAAGACAAGTGTGTGCTTGACTCTACAACAATAGAAGGAGTTGATAAAAGAGGTAACACAGGAGGAGATTATTAAATCTATCAAGAGTATGCCTAAAGAAAAAGCTCCTGGGGTGGATGGTTTTCCTATAGAGTTCTTCACAGGGAATTGGGATATTGTCAAATGAGAGGTTCTGGAAGCAGTTCAACAATTCTTTATCACTGGTAATATTTTACCTGCTATAAATACAACAACCATTACTTTAATTACTAAAGTTCCATCCCCTACAAAGGTTAAGGACTATAGGCCTATTGCGTGTTGCACATCTTTGTACAAAATCATTTCAAAAGTCCTTACAGGGAGATTAAAGATTGTAATAGCAGGGCTTGTTGGAAGGGCTCAATTTGCATTTATTGAAGGTAGAAGTATTTTGGATAATGTGATATTTAACCATGAAATATTCAAAAGTTATGGAAGAAAATGGATATCCCCTAGATGTGTACTTAAAGTTGATATAAGGAAAGCATATGACTCAATAGAGTGGAGTTTCTTGAAGCAATTAATGATTGAGATGGGATTTCCTGCTAAGTTCATTTCATGGATTATGACTTGTGTGACCACTGTATCCTATTCATTGTTATTGAATGGAGGGTTAGCAAAACCTTTTCATGCTAAGAGAGGATTAAGACAAGGAGATCTGATGTCACCCTATCTATTTGTACTGGCGATGGAGTATCTGGGCAGGGAACTACAACAACTCACAAAGAATAGGAACTTCAATTTCCATCCAAGGTGCAGGAAACTAGAGAGTATACATGTTTGTTTTGCTGATGATCTATTAATGTACTGCCGGGCTGATCTAAATTTCTATTAGGCTCTTGAATGAAGCTTTCATGAAATTTTCTAGAGCTTCAGGATTACATGCAAATGCAGATAAGAGCTCTTTGTATATAGCTGGAGTGGATGCTCATACTAAGCATAAATTGCTGGAAGAACTTGGATACACTGAGGGCACTATGCCTTTTAGATACTTGGGGATTCCATTGGCATAAAAAAAGTTTAGTGTCAATTAGTTTATGCCTTTAATAGAGAGAATCACTGCCAAAGTGACATGCTGGTCAGCAAAACTATTATCATATGCTGGAAGAGTCCAATTGATAAAATCTGTCATTTTTGGGGTCCAAGATTATTGGGCATATGTATTTGTATTGCCTAAGAAGGTTATTAAGACTATAGAACAAATTTGTAGGACCTTCTTGTGGACAGGGGAAATAACTAATTCTAGGAAAGCTTTAGTGTCATGGGAAACAATATGCAAACCACAAGCTGCAGGGGGACTAAATATTATTGATCTTAAATTGTGGAATAAGGCTGCAATACTCAAACAAATGTGGAATATAGCTAGGAAGAAAGACTGCCTATGGATCCAATGGGTGCATGGTTATTTCATAAAGAACAGGGGGATAGAAACTGTCACTATACCTACTGCTGCTTCATGGGTAGTGCGAAAGATATTGAGTACAAGAGATTTGATAATCCAAAGGCAAGCTGGACAGGGTGAGTTGATGATGAAGTTTGCAAAGGTACATGAAGCTGGGAAGTTTTCCATAAAGAAGATGTATAACTCTATCATGCCTATTTTCTCAAGAGTAGAATGGAAGAGCATTACTTTGAAACAAGGAGTACATCCAAGATTCAAATTCATAATGTGGCTAGCCATGCAGAAAAGATTAGCTACTGTTGACAACTTGAAAAATTTGGGATTCAGGTGCCATCTGAATGTGTGTTCTGTTATAGAACTAAGGAAACTTTTGAAAATCTCTATTTTGAATGCCAAGTGACAAAGACATTATGGGGAAGAATGTGCAACTGGATGGGAATCCAAAGAAGTATTCACGACTGGAGAACGGAGATAGCTTAGATCAGTGAAATTGCGAAAAAGAAGACAGGAGGTGCTGAGATCAAGACTAGTGTTTTGTGATGATGGTATATATCATTTGGAGAGAAAGGAACAAGATCATGTTCCAACGAGGACCACTCTGTGCTGACAAGGTCCTTAGAGAGATTGTTATGCATATTCATCTAAGAGGACAACACAAGGCAAGCTGGACACCTATTTTACAAACTCTTTATAAATATCCTTAGAATAGTAGTTCCTTGTATGAGTTTATATTCTAGTTTTGTTTTCTGTATGATTAGGAAGTAGAGAGTTAGAATGAGAAGCAGTTAGTCACTTAACTGTGTTGCTATGTATTGATCAAAATTTTGGTTATAAATGAAATTCCATGTTACCAAAACAATAATAATATATGAGTGATCCAAGTCATTAAATATGGGTAAATGATCTCATTTCATTAATATGAGCTGAAATTGTCACCCTTAATGCAATTCAAGTCCACATTCATGCTATCAAGCATTTCATTAATCAATCAATTAAGATTTATCAAGTGGACAATTAACCATTCACCTCATCCCCATTACTCCCAACACACAAGCAACAAAGGAAATACACCAATTTTACTAGAATACAAAGTTTAGGAGATAATCAATTAATCACTCCAAGATTTAAGTCTTCTCCAAAGCCACACAATCTATTACAATCAAGTATTCACAATAAATTTTAGGAAATGACAATACCCACATTAATTTCTTTGAAAAGTGGGTCAATCAACACAAAAACTCAATTCCAAAAATAAGGTTCAAATTCGAAAATGAACACTTGAAAACAATAACCAATGCTTTAGGAACTCATTGGTGAAATCCATCTCGAAAAGGGCTCGAAAATCAGTTCACAATCTCCATTTAAGTTCAGACTCCAGTTCTTGAAAAACCTTATCATTTACCAATCAAAATCCATAAATAATCAAGGGTAAATGAAGTTTTAGGGTCATAAAAACTTTCCCAAATGATTTAGCACAAGAAACTTTTCAAAAATTGCCTCCAACCTAATTTTTCAAAAATTGCCTTGAAGAATGGGGCTTAAACCCCAAAATTTCAAGCTTAAAAACCCCTTCCGATGTAGAAAAAGTGACTTTGGGTTCGCAAAACCGAACCCCACGAAAGTGAGGACCTTCAATTTTGTGAGTATCACGATCGTGACCCATGGTTCTCTTAAACGCAGACCACCTAACTAAAACCATGGGACCCTTCGCCACACCGAAGCACACCAGTACCAGAAAAACCAGCCAACTCTCAAAACATCAAAAGACCCTTGGAATTCATTCAAAACCCGTGTACACAAACCAAATATGCAAATCTATCATACTAGACGTTCCAGACTCAATGACACCGTTGAAACACGATTTTGAGGTTTCCTTAACCCGACATTTGTGAAAACCACAAGAAACTAACTTAGCGCCTAAAAAGACTAACACAAGCTCGGGACCTCTCAAAAATAAACCAAGACCTTCCCTAGGACTAAAATCATCCCTCAAATCCAATGGAACTCTCGGAAATTTGATCTGAGCATTTGAACCCTCGATGTTTACCAAAGTCAACTCATAAGCTAAATTTCCATAATTTCACAACTTAAGACCTCAAATCGTTGCTCCGAATTTATAATTGGAAAACTCTCATGGACCAGATTCCACATTTCGGGACTAATGGAATCAACGTAATTCCATTCTGACACTTGAAATTTCAAAAGACACTAAAATCTTCTTTCTTAACAATATTAGCCTTTCAAACACAAATCTTACCAAATTCTCAACTTTGAACTCAAAGTTCAAAGCCAACTTTCAAAACTCAATCATAAAAGACGTGGGGTTGATATTGGGAGGGAAAAACAATAAATTCATGAAATTTTCAAAAAATGACCAACCGGGTCATTACATTATCCACCTCTAAAAACCATGTTCTTCCTCGAATATAAAGTAAAATAAAGTACCTGAAACTTCGAAAAGAGAGGATTTCAAGCACACATATTTGACTGTGCCTCCCAAGTTGCCTTACAAACTAAATGGTGCTTCCATTGCACCTTTATTGAAGCAATCTCCTTGGTCCTAAGCTTTCGGACCTGCCTATCCAAGATTGTTATAGGCTCCTCGTAAAATATAACTCTTGACTCAACTCAACTAAATCAAGGGAAAGTACATGGGACTCATTCGACACATACTTCTGAAGCATGGACACATGAAACACATGATGTATAACTAACAAACTAGGTGGAAACGCCAACTTATAGGACACCTCTCCCGTACGACTCAAAATCTCAAAGGGTCCAGTGAATCTATGGATTAGTTTGCCCTTCTTTCCGAACCTCATCACACCCTTCATGGGTGACACTCGGAGCCAAACATGATCACCCTCCATGAATCTTTGATCCGCATAACTCTTATGTCGACTCTGGCTACCAACAGTCTACCCTAGATCATATAGACCTCCTCTATAGCATCTCCAAGAAAGTTTGTATCGGATGAATCCATCTCATTTGAAATGAACCATCCGATTAGAGACATGTATCGCCTGTCATTCAACGCCTCAAAAAGGGCCATCTGAATTCTTAAATTGTATAGGAAAACTCTGCTAAGGGAAAATGGTGATCCCCATCTAGCACTAAAATCGATCACTCGGAGCATATCCTGTAACACCTGAATCATTCGCTTGGAATGACCATCTGTCTGAGGATGAAAAAATGTACTCATATCTAGCCAAGTACCCAAACCATGTTGTAATGCCTTCTAAAATGGAAAGTGAACAAAGAACCTAGATTAGAGACAATATAAACCAAGACTCGATCAGTTGCATAATTTGACTGATATAAAGCTCAACTAGCTTCTTCATTGTATACTTTACTCGATCCGGGATGAAGTAGGCAGAGTTGGTTAACCTATCAACCACAAGCCAAAGAGAATCATAATCATTCACGGGGGTAGGTAGTCCTACAATAAAGTCCATAGTGATCCATTCTCACTTCCAAGTAGGAATAGGTTTCGTGTAAGATATATAATGGACCGTTGGTGCTCGCACTTGACCCTTTGGCAAGTCAAACAACTCGAAAAAAAGTATATAATATCTCTCTTCATACCACACCATCAATAATATAGCCTCAGATCATGATACTTCTTCACCGCCCTCGGATGGATGGAGTATCGAGAACAATGGGTCTTCTTAAGAATCAATCTAATCAACTTGCCCACCTTAGGATCAAAGATACTTCCCTCAATCATCAAGATACCCTCAAATACAAGGATAGCCTCCTTGGCTTCCTCCCTCCTCACCTTGTCTCGAATAAGGCACAATTTCTCACCATCAAACTGGCGCTCATGGATCTGCTCAACTATGGAAGAATGAGCCTCTATAAAAGAAATCAAACCACCCGTTCCCTCAAAATCTGTAACCAGAAGAGACTGTTGGCTAACCTCTAAATATATCTAGCCAATGGTCTTTCATCTGCACTAATAGCGTTAAGACTCCTCATGCTAGAAGTCTTCTTACTTAAACCATTGGTCACTGCATTATCCTTCCCTCAATGATACAAGATGGTGATGTCGTAGTCCTTTAGTAGCTCAAGCCATCTCTGTTGCCTCTAGTTCAGATCCCTCTAACTGAAGATGTACTGAAGACTCCAATTATTTGTGAAGACCTCACAGTGAACCCCATAATGATAATGTCACCATAGTTTAAGAACCAACACAATGACTGCCAACTCTAAATCATGGTTAGGATAGTTCCTCTCAGGGGTCTTCAACTATCTAGAAGCATAGGAGATCACCTTACCCTTCTACATAAGAAAACCACCTAACCCAACTCCAGAAGTATCACAATAAATAGTGAAATCTACACCCTCTTCGGGCAAAGTCAAAACAGGAGCCGAAGTCAACAAAGTCTTGAACTTTTGAAAGCTCTCCTCACACTCATCAGACTACTAGAAGCTCACATTGTTGACACCCAATTTTGACCGACCTATGACCCATCTTTAGATTGCTATTTGATTAAATATGTATTTTAAAACTTATTTATTTTATGATATGCTTAATTTTTCTTGTCTAATCAATTGTATACTTTAGTATTCATAATTTAAAAAAATTATTATTATCATTATTTTATCTATGGTTAAATTTTAAATCTATGACTTTCATACTTTCAACATTTTATTTATTTATATAGTATATATATATATATATGTGTGTGTGTGTGTGTTTGTGTGTGTATAGTATACTTGTTATTTTATGTATTAGTAGTTTATTAATTAAATAGAAATCTATTTAACCTTCCATTGAACTATTTAATCCATGACCTTTCTTTTTAAATTTTATGTCAATTCTAGCCCATTTATTTATCCAATTTCTTATTTGTTCATCGCGGTTAAGAATACGGAATATAAGATTTGTTCTTGGTTTGCTGGTGTTCATATTCATATTCTTTCACTTGAATTGTGTATATACCTAACATGGAAACTTATCTTAGTAATATTATAACCATCTGCTAGTGAAGGAAATGTGAAATGATGACGTGGTTTTAAATTTATTGATTCTTACTCACTACCTTATTTGAATTTGAACCAGAATCTTGATCCAATTTGATTACATTTAATATGATAATTTGATTCTTCCTAATTGTCTCTAATTCAATTATTTCCCTTAATTCTCTAATTTAGCCGGCTATTTGGAATTGTCTCTATTTAGTTTTATTCATTTAATTATGATTACCAACAAATTTTGTGACAAATTGGTCTGTGAATGCGTAGTGCCTTGGACTCTTGATGTGTTTTGTTTCTTTATTCGGACTGATTACCGTCTTGCCTTATTTAAATCTTTTACAGATTCTTACTTTCCTGAATTTAGGATAATTTATCTATCTGATTCAATTTTTGCCTCAATTATTTCCCCTAGTCTAAATTAAGAAAAAATATATCTTGTTTGATTTTGTCAGAATATTGCCTTCCCATTACTGACCCTATATTCTTCACTATATAATCTTCCCATCTTGATCACTCTAAAGAAGACTCTCAGACAGACACTCTACATGCGCTACATTTTTTATTGTCATTGGAACACCTCTCATTGGCTATCACGAGCACAACTTAGATAATACTCTTATATATTACATCCTGAGTTTCTCTCATTTTAGATCTCACATCAAATTTCGTTTCGTTTATTAATTATCTGCTTAATCAGTTAGTAACCTTTACTAAGTATTATTATTATTATTATTGTGAATTTTTATCATTATTTATTTTATGATACAAAATGGAAGCGTCCAGATTAGTCCTATTTCTTACAACATAAACTGTTGTACCATATTTTTTCTATTTTTTTTCGCATCTCTTAAATGTTGATTGATATACTTGAATTCTTGTCTGAAATGAAAAATTAATATTTGCGTATACATAGAGTTAAAGTTTGTTTGCATGTTATGTATCTTATTTACATTAAAACCAGTGGCTTGAAGATAACCATTATATTATTTAGTATATATAGTGCTTGTTTGCTGTCTTATTTTCTCACATGGGCCCTTAGTCCGTTCTAGTTTAAAATCTCACATGGGATAGGATGTAACACCTCGATCTTAGAAAGGGATAATTTTAGAAAGAACTAAATTAGAAATAGCCAATTTGAGATTTGCGTAAGTTATTCTTAAAATGTGAGTTTTGGGTCAACTTCAAACGACCATAACTTTCAGAACATGATGATTTAGGTGGCCCATGAAATATCAAATGAAATATCTTTGAGTCCTATTTCAAATGCCACCGAGTTTTCTAAATTCCGAGCTTGGATGAGGGAGATAAGCCCTTTTGAGTTCAGCCTGTTCGATTAAGGAAATTCATCTGAATTAAGGAGGGGTAGTTTGGTCTTTTCCTTACCCCTTAGCTTTAAACGTGTTTTTCACCCAATTAAGGGTCAAAGCTTATTAAAATCAGTTTAAACCCAAGTCTGAAGCGTTCAAGAAACTAGGGCTAAGTTCAAGAGAACAAAAAGGGATAAAAAGCTTCAAGCGTTCAAGTTTCTTGCGAGCTTTGATGAATTATGCCAAGGATTTGATCCTTACGAGGTATGTAAGCTTTCATAGTGATGGGTTCATTCACACTCACGCCAATTATGAGTTTCTTGATTAATATTCATCCATGAAATCTGTGTATTGACGTTCTTCATGAGTTTTCTTGAAAGTTTCGTTCTTCAATCTCTACTATTGGTGTTTGATGAGTTCTTGAAGCGAGGGTTTGAGTTTGAGGGCTGCTCTTGAGGATTTTTGAGTATATTTTCATTTACTTATGTTGGGTATACGAATCTTAGAGAGTTTGGAAGAAATCAATTTATTCTAGGTGAATTAGGGCCATCGAGAAGAAAAATTTGTCAAAACATTCTTGAAATGGGCTGGGGCGCCGTGCCCCTGATGCGCCAGTAGGGCTGGTGTAGGGTGCTAGCACTGCGCTAAAAATTAGCCCAAGTAAGGGGAGGCCTGGTGCGGCACTCCACCCCTGCACCACAAAGCGTCAGACCACTTTTCTTCTTAGTTTTCGTTCTCCACTTGTTCCTTTGAGCTTTCATTCCTTTCATAATCCTAACTATTTAAACCTTCATTAGTCATCGAGAGATCCTATATATCATGAATCATAACTCTTGAATTCACATTTTAAATTCAAGAAAAGATTAAGAGTCAAGTTTGAGAAAGCCATTCAAGTCTTTTGAGAAGTCTTTTACAAACTTTTAAAACTTGTTTTAAGACTTGAGTACTTGAGTATAGGACTGAGGAGAATTGAATTCATGTTTTTAAAATGAATATAAGGGAACTAAATAATCCCAAGGGTAAATGTTTTTACATTTAAAATGAGAGGAAACATGGATTTGCAAATGAGTTCATGAGGAGTTTGAAAACTATCTCTTTCAGGAGACTTTTTTAAGTAATAATCTTAAAGTTTGAAGATGAGAAAATGTTTTTAAACATATGAGTATGAGTTATATTCTTGGGAGTAGTATTGAGCACCGATATGAGGATGAGTTCAAACAACTCCAAGTCCCCATAAACCATGTATGCCAACATGGGTAAAAAGGGTCATACTTTTTAGATGAATCCTTATTGTTTTTAAAGCATAGCTTAGTGTATCCACTTAGTTGAGGATGCACTATACTCCAGTAAGGTATAGGATAATTCAGACAGTGTCGGCGAGACGCTGTATCATCACATAGCTCATAGTGATGGTTGTCGGTTAGAGAATCTCTCAAATAAGAGTAAAAGAGTTATTATTGTATTTTAAAATACATTGAGTTATTATTGTATTTTAAAATACGTTGAGTTATTATCTACTGTTTTTAAAAGCTTTCTTTATAATGCATCTTTATTGTTTCTTTTATATTGGACTAAGTTGAGTATTTTTGAGTTTGAGTATCTTTGGGTATCCTTGAGTTGAGTTGAGATTAAGTGAGTATGTTCTTCCGTTTTTACCGAGTTTAAGATTATATCTGTGTTTTAGAGTTCTCCTTGAATGCTCGTATATTCCATGTACGAACGCCATTTGGCCTGCATCTTTCATGATGCACATACAGGTAATCATGGTCATCAACATGCGCTCCGTTGATATCACTTGCAGTTCCAGAGTTGCTTTGATGAGCCTCCTTGCTTTGGAGAATTACACATTTGCTTTCAGTTTTGTTTGGAAGTCGTGGATCTTGTCCCGACTTCCCTCATAGTTATTAGAGGCTTCATAGACAATAGTGTTTTGAGGAGTCTTTTCATTTCCCTTGTTATATGTGTAAGACTTGAGTAGCCTCTTTTTGCCAGTTGAATGTTTTTCTAAATATTCTGAGTTATGTATATGAGATATAATCGTTAAATCTTTGCTTCTAAGTTTATATATTGTTAAGTAAGTCTTCCGCTTAGTATTGAGCCAGGCCAAGGGTTCGCTTGAGGACCAAAAATGGTTCTCAAGTGCCGGTCACATCCAGGGTGTAGGCTCGAGGTGTGACAAACTTGGTATCAGAGCACAAAGTTCAAGAGTTCTAGGGTGTCTATGAAGCCGTGTCTGCAGAGTCTTAGTTATCGGTGTGAAGCGCGTCACATCTATAATTAGGAGGCGACGACATTTAGGAACTAATCTCACTTCTTTCATACTCTTTTCATGGGATAGAGTTAAGCTCTATAAAAGTTTCTTTCTAATTCGTGCTTGCACGTATCTTTCAGATCATACCTCCACGAAGAGTTGTTCGAGGTCGTCCTGCTAGGAGGAATGTTGATCCTTAGGATCAACGGGTACCCAATGCACAAGAAGTGCAACTCCAACGAGATGTCACCAATTCCGGGATGC
Organism: Solanum acaule; assembly: GCA_036250505.1. Taxonomy (NCBI): domain Eukaryota; kingdom Viridiplantae; phylum Streptophyta; class Magnoliopsida; order Solanales; family Solanaceae; genus Solanum; species Solanum acaule. Next base: position 12,452 of record JAJOOR010006391.1, read on the forward strand.
TATCCGGATGTTGAGTCAAGTTGTAACAAACCAAGATGGGCAACAAAGAGGAAATCAACAGGATGTGGCTAATACATCAAGGATTTGTGAGTTCTTAAGGACAAATCCTCCAGACTTCACCGGTTCAAGTGTCACTAAGGATATGGAAAACTTTGTGGAAGAGTTGCAAAAAGTGTTTGAGGTGATGCATGTTGCAGATGCTAAGCGTGTGGAATTAGCTGCATATCAACTGAATAGTGTTTCGAGAGCCCGGTACGACCAATGGAAGAAGAGTAGAGCTGAAGGGGCACCAATTGTGAGTTGGGCTGTGTTCGAAGAGGGATTCTTGAGGCGTTTCTTTCCCCCTGAACAAAGAGAGGTAAATGTAAGAGAATTTCTTACTTTTAAGTAGGAATCCATGAGTTTGCATGAGTACAGCCTGAAGTTTACTCAAATGTCCCATTGTGATCTGGAGATGGTTGCTGATATGAGGAGCAAGATGAGCTTATTTGTGTTTGGGTTGTCTCGTATGTCAAGCAAACAGGGTAAGACTGTTATTTTGATAGGGGACATGGACATAGCAAGGCTTATGATCCATGTGCAACAGGTTGAGGAGCACAAGTTGAGAGATAGGGAAGACTTCCGCAACAAGAAGGCTAAGATAACAGGTAATGAGTCTGGGCAGTAGAAGGGTAATGCGGACTAGTAATCTTTTCATCAAAATCCAAATGGACCTGCTCCATCATCTGCTAGTGCACCTGTAACAAAGAACAGAGGTGAGTTCCAGGCCCAACTAGAGTCCTGCATGTGCTAAGTGTGGTAGAAAAAACCTAGGAACGTGTCGTGATGGCTCCACTGGATGTTTCAAGTGTCGTCTGACAGGTCACTTCATGAGAGAGTGCCCTAAGAAAAGGCAGGGAAATGGTAATGGGGAAATAGAGCCCAATCTTATTCAGCGGCTTCGCTAGACAGATCTTTGTCTAGAGGAGCTACTTTAGGGATAGGTAGAGGAGAAAACCGTTTGTATGCTATTACCAGTCACCAAGAGCAAGACAATTCACCTGATGTTGTCACTAGTATGATCAACTTTTTTAATTTTGATATATCTATGCGTTGCTTGATCAGGGTGCAAGTCTATCTTTTGTGACTCCATATATTGCTATGAGATTTGATATCCTTCCTGAGTGACTTCTTGAGCCCTTCAGTGTTTCCACACCTTTGTGAGTCTATTCTAGCTGAGAGAGTTTATCGTGATTGTACCATTTCTGTCAATCACAAGGACACCATGGCTAACTTAATCGAGTTAGATATGGTGGATTTTGATGTTATTCTAGGTATGGACTGGCTTCATGCTTTTTATGCATCAGTTGATTGTAGAAGTCAAGTAAATAAGTTCCAGTTTCCTAATGAGCCAGTTATTGAGTAGAGGAGTAATTAAGCAGTGCCTAAGGGTCATTTTATTTCGTACTATAAGGCTAGAAATTTAGTTTCCAAGGGCTTCATCTATCATTTAGTCCGAGTTTATGACTCAAGTGTTGAGACAACACCTATTCAGTCAGTTCCAGTTGTGAGTGAGTTTCTAGAGGTCTTTACAGATGATCTTCCCAAAGTCCCTCCTAAGAAGAGCTAAAAGAATAGTTGAAATATCTTCTTGATAAAGGTTTTATTCGACTTAGTGTCTCACCTTGGGGCGCTCTAGTCTTATTTGTGAGTAAGAAATATGGTTCTCTTAGGATGTGTATAAATTACTGTCTATTGAAAAAGGTCACTATAAAGAATAAGTATCCCCTTTCGAGAATTAATGATTTTTTCGATCAACTTCAGGGTGCCACTTGCTTTTCTAAGATAGACCTGAGATCAGGCTATCATCATTTGAGAGTAAGAGAGAGTGATATTCCAAAGAAAGCTTTCAGGACCTGCTATGGTAATTATGAGTTTCTTGTCATGTCTTTTGGCTTGACTAATACTCGTGCATCGTTCATGTATCTTATGAACATAGTTTTTTAGCCTTATCTTGATATATTTGTTATCGTATTCATTGATGACATTCTAATTTATTCGAGAAATGAGGAGGATCATTCTAGTCATCTCAGAATAGTTCTTCAAACTCTCAGAGATAAGAGTTGTATGCCAAATTTTCTAAGTGTGAGTTTTGGATTGAGTCAATGGTGTTCTTAGGATACATTGTTTCTGGTGAAGGGATTAGAGTTGACACTCAAAAGATTAAGGCAGTGCAAAACTGGCCCAGACCCATATCTCCAATTGATATTAGGAGTTTCTTGGGGTTGATTGGTTATTGTAGAAGGTTTGTCGAGGGGTTTTCATCTATTTCATCCCCTTTGAAAAAGTTGACTTAGAATACATCGAAGTTCTAATGGTCAGAAGCTTGTGAGAAAAGCTTTTAGGAATTGAAAAGGCGGTTGACTACTGCCCTCGTGTTGACCTTATCGGAGGGTACACATCGCTTTGTTGTGTATTGTGATGCGTCCAGAGTTGTACTGGGTTGTGTATTGATGCAGAATATCAAAGTATAGCTTATGTCTCTAGACAACTTAAGATTCACGAGAAGAATTACCCAACCCATGATCTAAGTTGGCTACTGTAGTGTTTGTTTTGAAAATATGGCGTCACTATCTCTATGGTGTTTATGTTGGTCACAAGAGTCTTCAGTATGTATTCAGCCAGAAATAGTTTAATCTCAGATAGAAGAGGTTGTTGGTTTAAACTAAATTGGAAGGTGATGTGATGCCTTGCATGTTTCAACATATGTACTACAAGTTAACCCCGATAGAAGTATTTAAACTCGAGATAAGGTGGTAGTTGAGTTTAAAGCTCAAATTTAAGTGCTAAATTAAGGCAAAAGGGATTAATAATTAGAGAATGGAATAAAATGGTGAGCTGTTTGCTTGACTTAATTAAGCTCCTAGGTGCATCACCTACTTGAGCTATATGAATCTAGTTAAAGGGCCCAAGGTTAGTGGATTAGATTTAGGCCTATGTTAATGGACTCACATGAGGCCCAAACTAAGTTAAATAAAATGAAAATGTATTTATAACCCAGCAGCCAAATCTGCTAAGGCCAAATGTAACTCAACTAAGGAAAAGGGCAAGTAGCTAAATCACCTACTTTGACCTTTTGAGCAGCTTGATATACATAAGCAAGTGAATCACCTACTTGACCAATTAGTGGATGAAAATGAAGCTAAAAAGAAGGAAGTTCTAGAGGATATTTTTAAGGGTCAAGAAAGCTCAATATAAGATAAGTATTGGCTGCTATTTCCGCTCATTTTAACACACAAAAAATAAGAATTAACTCCTGCTCTCTCTCTTTCTCTTTTCGCTTAAGGATTAAAACAGAAACCTTAAAATTTCTTCTAGGGTTCTTGAAGAAACCCTCATATTTGCAAGATAAGGTATGTGAAAACACTTATGGATTTAGCTTAATTCTCCCATGGATCATTAGGAAAACATGTTATTTGTGCTCAAGTATAAGTACAAAGGCAGAATGTTTCTACAAGCTACTGCTCACTTTCCTTGATTATTAAGATACTTTTCTCTTCTTCTTTGGTTTAAGTGTGAAGGGAAGTTGAAGTTCCTGAAGATTCCAAGTTAAAATGAAAAGTTGCTTAAATTGAGGTAAGGTGACTGCTCTATTTTTTATCCTCCTTATGCATGAGTTCGAGTAAAGAATTATGGGTATGTTGTTATTAAGAACTCAAGGAATGGTGAGTTCAATATTTGGTTGCTATGATAAAGAATATTTGGGGTTGTTTTATGTGTATTGTTGTTAGGGTAGCTTGGGAAAGAATATATAAGGTATGTATTGGACAAAGAAGGAGGGTGTGGTGATACACATTTTATTAAAAGTTGTATGGGCTCATTGTCCATCAAAGTTAGCTACTGTTTTACGAGGCCCACAGTTTGATAGCTGTTAATTTTAGTTTATCATGACTTATATTGTAGATTAACACCTAAAAGGGGAGGCTGAATTGTGATAGTTGTACTGTTCAGAGAATAAGGTGTGTAAGGTTGTTCGACTCTATATTCCTTGGCATGAAATCTTGTAATTGCAATTAACATCAACAAAGTGAATTTCCTAAGCTCTATCCCTAGTAAGGGAAACATAGCGATAGTGTACGATCTCCAAATAGTTAACAATATTTTCCCCTCCTCCGAATGTGTTGAATTACTTCATTATATGTTCATTTCTCTACATCTGTATAATTATCCTCCTATGTGCTAGTATAGAAAAGGTATTTGCAACATCAAGCTTGGTGAATTCGCGTCTTAGTCAATTGAAGTCCATTGTGTCATTTAAGCTCATAAGTGATGCATTGATGTTGCATAGCTCCTTATGTCATTGTTACTGCCTTGATGTTATTATTCACATGTATTCTACTATTGGTCTGTAGTTCCAAATCTCAAAAAAGATTATGATAACAATTTCAAAGATTAAAGAATCTAAGTGAAGCAATCTGTATAATTATGGGTGGCAACCCAGGGGAAAAAACCTAGCATGGGTCGATCCCTATTGGTATATAAGGGTGGCAACTAATGGGTGAAAGCCTAGCATGGGCCGATCCCAATTGGTATAGAAGGGTGACAACTTAGGGGCGAAAGCCTAGCATGGGCCAATCCCAATTTGTGTAATTATGAGGACAACATCTCAGGGTTAAAATGCCTAGCATGGGTCATTCTCTTCTAACACTGATCAGCTGGTCATTTGTATCACATGCCCTTCAAAGATTATAAAGTACAGAAAAGTTAAGAAAATAATGTAACATACACGATCCCACAAGAGTAAACAAAGTTGTTCTTCTGTTCTGATCTATGTACTTATATATTGATACTTGATTTCATTTGATCCCTTGTTTACATATGTTATTGCCTTACATATTCAATACATTTTTTCGTACTGACGTCCTTCGCTAGGGACAGCGCATTTCATGTTCCAGGCATATGTACTCCAGCTAGTAGACCTCCTCAATAGGAGCACACGACACTCACCTACTTTTGGTGAGCTCTAGGTTGATTTGGAGCTTTACTGAGTCCTTAGTAGATTCATTTTGGTATTGTATCGTAGTTAAGGGTAAGAGGGGTCTATCCCGACCTACTCTAAGTCTTTCTACCTTATAGAGGTTTTGTAGACTACTGCATAGCATGGAGTTATGGTTGGTTCCTTAATAGTTGTGGCCTCAACGACCGAGTCATGTGAATACATTTTGGGACTACCTATGTTGTTCTTTTATCATTTTAGCTTATAAGTATATTTGTTAGAGCTTCATGATTATCTTAGCTAAAAAAATGGTAGGTACATGTTATATGTGGGTTCTGTCGTGCCTTTACGACATTGGGTGCTTGTCCTTCTCAAAGGGATTTGAGGTGTGACAAAACTCCTAGAGAGGATCATGGCGGAAGCGCAGAGCTCTAGATATTCAATCCATCCGAGTTCCATAAAGATGTACTGTGACTTGAGAAAAGTCTATTGGTGGAGTAGTATGCAGAGGTGTATTGCAGAGTTCGTTGCTAAGTGCTCAAATTGTCAAAAATTCAAGGTAGAGCACCAGAGGCCTCGTGGTATGGCTCAAAACATAGATCTTCCAGACTGGAAGTGGGAGATGATCAATATGGATTTCATTACTGGTTTACCACGGTCTCGCAGGCAGCATGATTCGATTTGAGTGATTGTAGATCAGATTACTAAATCAACCAATTTCTTGTCGGTAAGGACTACCTATTCAGCAGAAGATTATGCCAGATTGTATATCCAAGAGATAGTCAGACTTCATGGAGTTCCTTGGTCCATCATTTTAGATAGAGGTGCACAATTTACCGCACAATTTTGGAAGTCTTTCCAGAAAGGTTTGGGTTCGTAGGTGAACCTTAGTACTGCTTCTCGTCGTCAGACTGATGGTCAAGTAGAACATATGATTCAGACTTTAAAAGATATGTTGAGGGCGTGTGTGATCGATTTCAAAGGTAATTGGGATTATCACTTACCTCTCATTGAGTTTGCTTACAACAAGAGTTACCACTCTAGCATCCAGATGACTCTTTTTGAGGTTCTTTATGCGAGAAGATGTAGATCTCATGTTGGATGGTTTGAGGTTGGCGAAGCTGGGTTGATAGGACCAAACATGGTTCATCAAGCTACGGAGAAGGTGAATATCATTCAAGAGAGGTTGAAAACAGCGCAAAGTCGTCAGAAATCCTATACAGATGTCATGAGACTAGACTTGGAATTTGAGGTGGATGATTAGGTTTATTTGAAGGTTTCACCCATGAAGGGTGCTATGAATTTTTGCAAGAAGGGGAAGCTTAGCCCCCGATATATTGGTCCTTACAAAATATCCAAGAGAATTGACAATGTGGCTTATGAGTTGGAGTTACCATCAGAGTTAGCAACATTCCATCTGATATTCCACATTTCAATGTTAAAGAAGTGCATAGGCGATCCTTCACTTATGATATCTACCGAGAATATTGGTATTAAGGATAGCCTATCTTATGAGGAGATACCCGTTGAGATACTTGATCGGCATGCTCACAAGTTGAGAACCAAGGAAGTCGCATCAGTCAAGGTCTTATGGAGGAACCAGTTTGTTGAGGAAGCTATTTGGGAGGCTGAAGAGGATATGAAGAAGAGATACCCACATCTCTTTCCTTCTAGAGAAATTCAAAACCAAGATAAAGACTTTTGTAAAACGCTTTTTATATTGATATGATATGTTGTGTTAAATTACATGTTGGGTGTTTGAGCTAGGTGTTAGATGTTGCCACCCTTAGTTCTAATTAGAGTGATCTCATTCGAGGATCAATGTTCCCAAGGGGGAGATAACACCTCATTCTTAGAAAGGGCTAATTTTAGAAATAACTAAATTAGAAATAGCCAATTTGAGATTTGCGCAAGTAAATCTTAAAATGTGAGTTTTGGGTCAACTTCAAACGACCATAACTTTCAACACAGGATAATTTAGTTGGCAATGAGATATCAAATGAAATATCTTTGAGTCCTCTTTCCAATGCCACCGAGATTTCTAAATTTTGATTTCAGATGAGGGAGATATGCATGTTTGAGTTTAGCCTGTCCGATTAAGGAAATTCATCCGAATTAAGGAGAGGTATTTTGGTCTTTTCCTAACCCCCTAAGCTTTAAACGTGTTTTCACCCAATTAAGGGTCAAAGCTGATTAAAATCAGGTTACACCCAAGTCTAAAGCGTTCAAGAAACTAGGTCTAAGTTCAAGAGAAGAAACATGGAGAAAAAGTTTCAAGCGTTCAAGATTCTTGCAAGCTTTGAGGAATTTCGCCAAGGATTTGATCCTTACAGGGTATTTAAAATTTTCATAGTGATGGATTCATTCACCCTCACGCCAATCATGAGTTTCTTGATTAAAATCCATCCATGAAATTTGTGTATTGAAATTCTTGATGAGTATTCTTGAAAGTTTCGTTCTTCAATCTTTACTATTGGAGTTTAATGATTTCTTGAGGCGAGGGTTTGAGTTTGAGGGTTGTTCTTGAAGATTTTTGAGTATATTTTCTTTTACTTATGTTAGGTATACAAATATAAGAGAGTTTGGAAGAAATTAATCGATTCTAGGTGAATTACGACAAAAAATCGGGAAGAAAAATTCGTCAAAACGTTCTGGAAATGGGCTGGGGTGCCGTGCCCCCCATGCGCCATCAAGGCTAGCGTGGGGTGGCAGTAGTGCACCATAAACCAGCCCCAATAAGGGGAAGCCTAGCGCGGCGCGCCACCCCTGCCATACAAAGCTTCAGGCCACTTTTCTTCTTCGTTTTTGTTCCGCACTTGTTCCTTTGAGTCAAGATTTCATTCCTTTATTAATCCTAACTATTTAAACCTTCATTTATCATTGAGAGATCCTATATATAATGAATCATAACTCTTGAATTCACATGTCAAATTCAAGAAAAGATTAATAGTCAAGTTTGAGAGAGCCCTCTAAGTCTTTTTGAGAAGTCTTTTACAAACTTTTAAAACTTGTTTTAAGACTTGAGTATGAGGATGAGGAGAGTTTACTTCATGTTTTTAAAATGAATATAAGGGAACTAAGTATTCCCAAGAGTAAATGTTTTTACATTTAAAATGAGAGGAAACGTCGATTTCCAAATGAGTTCATGAGGAATTTGAGTACTATCTCTTTTAAGATATCCTTCTGAGTAATAATTTGAAAGTTTTAGGATGAGGAAATGTTTTTAAACATATGAACATGAGTTATATTATTTGGAGTAGTATTGAGCACCGATATGGGGACGAATTCAGACAACTCAAACTCCTCATAAACCATGTATTCCAACATGGGTAAAGTGGGTCATACTTTTTAGATTATTCCTTATTGATTTTAAAGCATAGCTTAGTGGATCCACTTAGTTGAGGATGTCATATACTCTGGCAAGGTATAGGACAGTTCTGGCAGTGTTGGCGAGACGCTGTATCATAACATATCTCAGAGTGATGGTTGTCGATTAGATAATCTCCAAATAAAAGTATAAGAGTTATTATTGCATTTTTAAATACATTGAATCATTATATACTATTTTTAAAATCTTTCTTTATAATGCATCTTTACGTTGGTTTTATATTGGACTAAGTTGAGTATTTCTGAGTTTGAGTATCTTTGGGTATCCTTGATTTGAGTTGAGTTGAGTTGAGATGAGGTGAGTATGTTCTTCCTTTTTATCAAGTTTAAGCTTATGTATGTGCTTTAGAATTCCCCTTGCATGCTCATACATTCATTGTACTGATGTCATTTGGCATGCATCTTTCATTTGTAGATACAGGTTATCAGGGTCATCAACATGCGTTTCGTTGATACCACTTGCAGTTCTAGAGTTTCTTTTGTGAGCCTCATTGCTTCGGTGGATTACACATTTGCTTTCAGTTTTGTTAGGAGGTCGTGGGTCTTGTCCCGATTTCCATCATAGTTATTAGAGGCTTCATAGATAGTAGTTGTAACACCTCAGATTTGAGAAAATAGAAAAATGCAGCTTTCCAGGACCTCGTGCAAGAACCACAAAAGCCACTGACGGTCCGTGGTCTGACACAAGGTTTGTAGGTGGGGTCTGTCACTGGGCACCAAATGTTTATGGTCTCTGACCCCACCCACAGTCGACTAGGAAGGTCTGTGGTTGGACCTACGGACCGTAGGTCTAACCGTAGGTGAGGGTCAGGTGCCAATTGGAGGGAAATGGCTGTTGGGTCAACTTCAAATGGTCATATCTTTTAGAACAAAATGAATTAAGTGGCCAATGACCTATAAAATTAAAGACAATTAAATATTTTTTCCAACGCCATCGAGTTTGCTAAAATCCCATTCAGAGTAAAAAGTTATGCTCATTTTAGTGAAGCCTTGTCGGGCATAGCTTGACCGACAATCCCTACCGATGGTTGGTATGTCAAACGATGGCCTATAGTAGGTGGCACTCGTCAGATTGAAGTCACGATCATTTTAGTAGCTTCCCTTATGCATTGGGCACTTAAACTACATTGTTTTACTAAGTTTAAGCGTAATAACTTAGTTAGACATACCCAGAACCTTTATTCACCAAAAATCATCTAAACTTAGAGCAAAAAGGAAAAGAAAGAGGCACCAATTTCCCAGTAACAACCGGAAGGTTTGGTTCAAGTTTCAGCCTCGAAATCGTAGGATTTCTTCATAGATTTCGTCACCAGGTATGTGGGATTTCACTAGTGGGTTCCTTTCATCCACTAGGTCCTTCGAATTCAGTCAGTTCCTTGATTCTACACAGCTTATTTAGACCTAGGGTTTGTAAAATCTTGGTAAATAATTATGATTTTAGCTATTATATAATCCATAGTCTAAATATCAGCTTTTCTTGGAAAGTTTGCTTAATTTCTTGTATGAAAATCAGAACCCTAGTTGTATAAATTCTCTTAGTTCATGAATTATACTTGCTAGGTTAGTTAAACAAATAATCATGCTCCAAATTTCGAATGTCACATTATCAGTACATAAATGTTGCATTTTCAGATTGCATGTCAGTATTTGAGCTATTCAGCATTTCAGTTACATTTGTGTCATATACATATTCAGTTGGGAGTAGACTTAGCACCGAGTTTGACTAGGGTTCAACGTACCCTCATAGTCCCAAAACTACGTGCCCCCATTGTATTATAATTCCCCTCTGTTGGGCATCAGAATTAGTGATCATTCCACTCATGCCTTTTTACCCTTGACAAAGTATATTGGGTCCTCTCGAAGTGGCGTATACATCAGACTCTGCGTTTAGCTCAAGTGGTTTTATGTCGGTTAATAGTAGCTCCCACAGTCAGACTCTCAGTGCATTTGACCAAGTTTTCAATATATACTATAATATTCAGTTTAGCATGTCATTTTCATGAGTAGCACTTGGTCATTGCATTCAATTTAGCTTTTCAGTATTTACATTCTTGCTCAGTTTACAGTATTGCTCAATTATGCCTTGTTTTAGCTTGTATATGTTTGTTCAACTTAGTATCTATATTAACGCATACTCTGCGCTACATCATTTCATGATGTTGGTTTAGGTACTCAGCATTCAGACCGCGCTTAGATCAATTCTCGATCAGCATTCAACAACTTCAGTGGCGAGTCCTCATATTTCAAGGACAACAGACATGCATTTCATTTTTAGTCTTTCATTCAGTTTTCAGTATTGCTAGATTTAGTTGGGGGAATGTCCCATCAACCCTAGTCAGTTAGAGGCCTTTTATACATTGTAGTAGAATCAACTTGGACTGTTGAGTTTATCTTTTAGTTATCACTAAACTCTGAGTATGTTTTCTATTTTTAGATTAGTTGGGTTGCTCCTTATTTCAGATAGCCACTGTTTTAGCTTCCGCATAGTTCATGTCTATTTAATTATCTTTCGGTATGCTTATGATATGCCAGACACAAGATTAGCTTGGGGTCACTCGTGATTCTAGGTCCCGTGTTACATCAAGGGGGTAGCCTCGAGGAGTGACAAACTCGGTATCAGAGCATTAGGTTCAAAAGTCCTATGATGTCTAAAAGATGCACTAAGTAGAGTCTCTTTCATGGGTGTGAAGTGCACCACATCTAATGAGAGGGAGGATACAAAGTGTTTTAAGAAAACCTTCACTTTCCTTGCTATTTTTATCATGTGTGAGTATGAACTCCTATTCTTCGCATGTCAGAAAATGCCTCCCAGAAGAGCTAACGCAAGGAATCAACAAGCAACTCCAACAGACCCATTGAAGGAGCAAGTCATGCATGCCGAGTTCAGGATAGCTTACCAAGTACTTCCTTAGGCCATTACTACCCAGGTAAATCAGTAGGCTATGGTCCCAGCTCTGCCATAGAATAACACTGCTACAACAAGAATCCAAGACTTTACTCGGATAAACCCTACATAGTTTCATGGGTCTAAGTAAGAATAAGATCCACAAGAGTTTCTTGATGACATGTAAAAGGTAATAAACATTATGGGCGTCACTCAAGTTGAGGGTGCAGATTTGGCCACCTATTAGTTGAAGGGAGTGGCCTACACTTGGTACCAGCAGTAAAAAGAATCTTGTGGTATTAATGCATGTCCAGAAACTATTTCAGAACCCTTCTCAGTCTCTACTCTAGCTGGTGACCCAGTTATAGTTAGATGGGTATACATAAATTGCCCTGTCACAGTCTCTCAGAAAGTCGCCTCTGCAGATCTTGTAGATTTAGAAATGTTCGATTTCGATATCATTCTAGGCATGGATTTGTTACATCCCTGTTATGCCTCAGTCAATTGCAGAACTAGGATCATTCAGTTTAAATTTCCAAACGAGCCAGTCCAGGAGTGGAAGGGTAGTAGCTCAGTGCATATTGGTCGATTCGTCGCTTACCTTAAGGCCAGAAAATTGATTTACAAAGGGTATAGATCATCTTTTTTGAGTTAAGGATTCAAAGTCTGAAACCCTAAATCTGGAGTCAGTCCTGGTAGTAAATGAATTTCTAGAAGTGTTCCCAGAAGATTTTCGTAGAGTTCCTCCCGAAAGGAAAATCAACTTTGGAATAGATCTCCTTCCAGATACCCAGCCTATTTTGATTCTTCCTTACAAAATTTCTCCAGCCGAGCTTAAAGAATTAAAAGAGTAGTTGAAAGACCTTCTAGATAAGGGTTTCATCTTTCATCAGACCTAGTATCTCTTCATAAGGCTCTCCAGTGTTATTCGTGAAAAATAAAGATGGTTCTCTCAGAATGTGCATTGACTATCGCCATTTGAACAAAGTCACCTTTAAGAATAAGTATCCCATCCCCAGGACTGATGACATGTTCGACCAACTTCACGGCGCTAGTTGCTTTTCTAAGATAGACCTCAAATCCGACTATCATCAGCTTAGAGTCAGATATAGTGATATTCTGAAGATAACTTTCAGGAATCGGTATGGTCACTATGAATTTGTAGTTATGTCTTTTGGACTAACAAATGCTTCTGAAGCATTCATGGACTTAATGAATAGGATGTTCAAATAGTATTTGGACTTGTTCATCGTTGTCTTCACCGATGATATCCTCATTTATTCTCGGAGTTAGGAGGAACATGCGACTCATCTGAGAGTGGTTCTGCAAACTCTCAAAGATCGCCAACTATTCACTAAATTCAGCAAATGTGAATTCGGGTTACAGTTCGTCGCTTTCTTTGGTCATGTGGTATCCAACAAAGGGATCCGATTCGATTCTCAAAAAATTGAGGCAGTACATCACTGGCCCAGACCCCCCTCTCCAAAATATATAAGAAGTTTCTTGGGTTTGACCGGTTATTATAGGAGATTTGTTGAAGGATTTTCATCCATAGATTCCCCATTAACCAAGTTGACTCAGAAGAAGGTCAAATTTCATTGTTCAGATGAGTGTGAGAAAAGATTCTCAGAACTGAAGACTAGGTTGACTACAACTCTGGCCTTGACTCTACCAGATGGTTTAGATGGTTATGCAATTTATTGTGATACATCCAGGGTTGGCCTGGGTTGTGTGTTGATGCAGCGAGGTAATTGATGAGTCCACAAATTGGACTCATTTAGGGCTATATTTTTATAGAATTAGTGTCCTCAAATGCATATTTTGTGTCAATAATTGATGAAAATCCTTAAGTTTCAGGTATTTGGAGTTTAAGGGAAAGCATGGACACTACTTAGCAAAAATGAACAAAGGCAGCTGAAAGAACGAAGAAATAAAGATCTGAGAATCGCCAAACCCATTCGGCGAGTCGCCAAAAGGTCTTACCTCGCCTTTTGTTCCAGTGTGCTGAGCCCTGAATGAAAGGATCAAATCGATGGTGAAAATGAGCAGTCGGTGTGTCGCCTATCAGTTCCACGAAGCAGTACTATGTCGCCCAATGATCCAAAACATGACGATGTTGAAGGATAGAGAAAGACGGTGATTAAACCTACCAAAAGGCGGATCACTGAGTTGATCGGCGATCCTGACTAACGGCGCCGAACGATCCGCTACAGTACAGATTTTTGAAAACTATAAATACTCGTTGAGAGTTGTAGCTTAATATCAAAATTTTAATATAGATTTTTTAACATAGAATTTTGAGTTCTAAGTTTGGAGAGGGTTTTGAAGAACTTGAAGATTCAAAGGGTTTCAACTCTAAGAATTTGGACTTGGGTCTTGTGGATTCTTCACTCTTGGCTTGTTTTGACACTTAAATCTGCATACCCATTTGAATGCAAACTGATAGTGGTATAAATTTCTATCTCTTTTACATGTCTAGCTAAAACCCCAATTCTTGGGGTGTGATTTTGTGTATATGGGTTAGATAATCTGTTGGGTCTTGCTTATTGATGATTTATTTGTTGTTTAGATGTGATTTCGTTTAGTAGTTATGGTGGAACTTAATGAAATAGTAGTTGCAAATAAGATTTCACCTTTGTGTTTTTGGCTTGCTCGAGAGAGAGGTCGTAAAACTAAGACTACTAAATTGCTGGCCTGTGGGATTGGATTGACATGAGGTCCAACTCGAGAGAGTGAACCTTAGTCCTTCTCCCACACACTCAGCTCGAGAGAGTGAGTGGGCTTAAACGAAGGTTGTTCTTCATGCGGTAACTCGGTGTTTGAGAGAAACCAAGTTGATTCGGAGTAAGTTGTTCGAGAGAGAATTTACCCCCACTATAGTCTAGCCTAGTCATAAATATTCAACGGATTTATTATCAAAAGCATGTACCCAATAGTTTAGTTTATCCCTTATTCCTATCACATCCCAAGAACCCTATCTCCTTGATTAGTACTCTTTGCATTTTTGTTGGTTTTTGTTTACTTGTGACAAACCCCCATTGATAATTGACGCTTGCGTCACCCCTTAGATTTAACATGTTTGTATTCGAAAATATATTTAGCTATGACTAATTAGAACTAAATTTTATTTTTCTATTAATTCTCAAGCCCACTCCCTTGGGACTCGACCCCAACCCTTGGTTGGGTTACTTTACTATTGTACGATCGTAGACACTTGCATTGGAAGTTGTGTCTTGATTACGCAAACATCAAAATGGCGCCGCTGCCGGGGAGTGGTGTTATTTGAGAATTCTTAGATTAGTAAATTTTTTTGTTCTTCTTAGTTGTAGTTCACTTACTTAATTTTCATTTTTGTTTCTATTGTTTGTGTGGAAAATAGAAAGCATGAGTGTTAATGGCTGCCAGGTGGGCCAGCAAGACGACATCAGAAATCTCAATGATGTCCAAGAGCCCAACATTAATGACCCCTATCTCATGGGAGGTATTAGGGCCATCCATTTACCTCTAGCCGAGGGAAATGCAGTGTTCCACATAACAAGTACCATGTTGCAACTCTTGCAACTAAAGAGACTTTTTAGTGGATTGGCTCATAAGGATCCTCACGAACATCTTCAAAACTTCGTGGATGTGTGCATACCATTCTCTTTCAAAAACATCTCTCAGGAGTCAGTTTGGTTGAGGCTATTCCCTTTCTCGTTGATGGGAGAGGCATGCAAGTGGTTGGCGGAGTTGCCTCACGAATCCATCACTTCTTGGGAGGAATTGGTAACCGCATTTAATGTGCGATTTTTCCTTTCTTTGAAGATGATGGCTCTTGGGGATAGTATCCAAAATTTAAGCGTTTAAAGGGCGAGCCAATCCATGAGAATTGGCTGTGATTTAAAAATTTGGTGCTACAATGGCCGACTCATGGTCTGCCCGACAATGACTTGTTACAGTACTTTTATCAAAGTCTGGATTCTGTAAACAAAGGTGTCGCTGATCAACTTTCACCTGGAGGCCTGATGCATCAACCGTATGCAGTAATAGCCCAACTCTTAGATGGCATGAGAACCATCAATAGGGCATGGTACACTCGTGAAGAACAAGTCTCCCCTCTCACATTTAAGCTATCAAAGGAGCAGATGGAAAAAGATAATGAGAGAGACCAAAACATGGCCAAGATCATGACACAACTTGACATTTTATTTTAAAATGTCATGGGGCTGGTGCCCGAGGTTTTACACTGTGGGGGTCGGGTGTGCAAATCCTGAGGAGGCAAAATTTGAAGCCTTGTATAATGAGGAAGTGAATTTCTTAGCCAACCAAGGCGGTGGTTATCGTTCAAACTACCCAAGGCAGGGAGGTAACCAAGGTTGGGCTAGAGATGAAGGATGGAAGGATCGTGATTTGGAGAGACCGAAATCCTAATTGGAAGGATGGGGAGAAGGACGGGTATGTGCCTCCCCACGAGCGCCAAAAGCCAAAGGATTCGGAGGGTGGTAGGTCTGAGGCTATGCTTTCTCGTATCCTCAATAAAGTTGAATGGTCAGACAAGATCATGAAAGAGATGAAAGAGGATGTTTCGACCCTTAGCAAAACCGTTACCTCCCATTCAGTATCAATCAAGCAGCAGGAGGCCCAAATGGGTCAGATGTTGTCTCACCTAAATCTGAGACAGAAAGGGGGTTTGCCTAGTGACACTATGGTTAACCCCAAAAATGAGGTTTGGAGGTGGACTTGCGTCGTGCCACGACGTTAACTAAGGCGTTGTTTGGGTGGCAACCCAAAACCATTTAGTGGTTTATTTTGCTTTGATAAAATAATGGTGTGTTAATTGTGCATATTGAAGTGTGGAGAGTAAACGAGAAGTGTAGATTGGCGAGTTACACGTCCATTCCGCGAATCGCTGAAGGGTTCAGTGACCCCAAACCAGACCGCCATTACACTCAAGGTAAATTTACATTAAAGTCTGTAATACTTGGCGAGTACAGGAAGTTATTAGCGAATCACCGATCATGTCGGCGATCCCGACGGACATCGCCGTTTGTACCTCCACAATAAATGGAGGTTGTATAAAATTTGGCGAAGTAAATGACTACTCAGCGCTACGCTGAGTGGTTCGGCGATCACAGCTAATGTCGCCGAATGGGCAAAAACTGGACGGTTTTTCAAGCCAAAGGTTTAAAAGCTTTGACTCATTCCCTTTCCCTTACTTTTTCATCTTCCGAAACTCACACTTGCACTCTAGTTTTACATTTCTTGCATTTTTGGAGTATTTTTAGTCTCGAATTGTGCTGCGAGTTGGATTACATTTCTTTCGAGCATCTCAATATCCATTTGATCGGCATAAAATGTTGGTACTTCAAACCCCGCATTCATTTTGTCCAAATTGTACTCATTAGCAATCTATTAATCTTTGATGATGTGCGCTGGGCCTCTCTGGTAGGATTAGAATATTTGTTCGCCTGTTAGGTTCGCAAATTTTCCCTGTACTAAGTTAAATAGTTAATTCCTGAAGGTTGCACTATATATTGGATGAAAAATTGTGGGTTGTGCATGATTATCACTGGGTCTAAGCCTAATTTAAGTTGTGCATCCCTTAATTTTGTTTTCAGGGGTTGCGGGGTTGCATTCGGGAAGTTGGGTTGAACCCAGGCACGTTGGGTCATTTGGTGAGCTGGGTCGAGCTCGCCGAACCACTCGACGGTTTGCCTAAAATCCCCATCTCGCTTTTAATTTAATGCTAAATGTGATTTGAATTCTGTAACTTTCGGCGAGAAGCATGATGTCGCCAAATGCATTCGGCATCTCGCCAAAAGACTTCTGGTTTGCCCTTTGTCTGCACCCTTGTATTCTCTATGCACTGTACTCGGCGAACCGCCTAAGTAGTTGCGCGCTTCGCCACATGGTTCGTCGAAGTGATTCTGCAATTGAACTGCCTTGCATTTGTCTGAATACTTTCTAAATTTTTCTCGAAGCTTTGCAGAAATGGCTAGACCAAAAATAGCTAGAAGAGATATGCCATCCCGACAAACAAGAGCAAAAATTTTAGGAAAAATACAAAGACAACAAATCCTCCCGAAACGTATGATGCGGGGTAAGAAGCCTAGTACCAGCAAGAAAACAAATCCCCGAGACCCCATTATTACCTCGTGGAGACGTGGATTCTTCACAGCTATCCACTCCTTTTTGGCCGCTCATAACTTGGACAATCTTAGTAAGTCAGCTGTCGCTGAATCTTCTGAAGAAGCTTCGGGGGCCATTATCAAATTCCAGGCTGACACATCGGGCACTGATGCCCAGACAGATGGAGGGAGTGTGTAGACAGGATTTTTCTCTACCTCCCTCTTTGTCTTTCTTTATTCTAAATTTTGGATATTCTATAATTTGGATTTGAGGACAAATGTTTTTATTGTGGTGGGGTGAGGACTACCTTTGTGTGCCACTCGTGGATCGTGTTTTGTTTGAGTATTTGGGTTGTGAGCTTTAATGTTGTGTTAATACTGTTTTTGTGGATGTTTGAGCTTGTGGCTCCTTTTGTTTTAAATTGCAAAATGATTTTGACCCTTCCAAAATTTTTTGCCACCTCTCGTCTGTTGAATGTGACTGTTCTTTCGCAAAATTTAAGTCTCGGTTCCGATTGATACCGATGACTTGAATAGTGCTCATGATCGAACAAACATGAATGTGCGACTACGATGAGGCAAAATGAAGTTGAATAGACAATATGTGAACTCGTTGTGATTAGCCATGTATGAAATTGATTCTCTTGTGATGACCGTTGCACACTAGCGAAAGTGTGGAGTCTTGTTTGACTTTAGTGTCGATGCCTTGTGTGATAAGTTTACTGTGAACCATGCATGAATACACCTAGAATTTGCCCCGTTGGTCCGATCGATTAAGTAAGGCTATCTCTTGATATGATCTTAGTCTACTTCGAAAAATGTAAGCCAATTTGACAGATACCACTTTTGTGACCAACCTTGTGAGTGTGTGAACCTCTCTTGAACACCCCTTGAACCTTACCTTCCTTTGGAAAAAACTTGACAAAAACTAGAACTTTTTTTATACATTACCCATAATCCTCATAAAGTTGTGGTTAGTTGAATATCCAACTTAGGCCAAAAGCCTAAGTTGGGGGTGTGGTGAAAAGAGAAGGCAAATCAAGAAGTGCAAGAAAGTCCCTCTTACCCATGGTTTTGAGAAAAATGGAACCCCTCCAAAAAAAAAAAAGAGGATGGAAAAGAAAGTTGTGGAATAAAGTACAAAAGAAATAGGGTTTCCAAATAATCCATGGAAAGTGAATAATATGATGACTTATGAGCACAAAAGAGAATGATGAAGGAAAAGGAAAGGAATTGTTGTGAGCACCACATTTCATGACGATGAAAGTCACTGAGCCTAAATGACCATACCTTTGCACTCAACCCCATTACAAGCCTTGAAAATACCTTTTTGATCTTGAGTAAGCTGAAACAAATGTTGGTCGGAAAATATGGGCAAACCTATGGGTGAAAGCATGCATTGTGTTCTTCCTTGTGAGAGTGAGCGTTGCATTTGATTCCGAAACTTTAAATGATTAAACCTTTGTGGGTGAGTATGGAATCATCCTTTTTGTGAGGGCATTCAAATACTTTTGTTGAGCTCGAACTTGCATTTGAAACAAGTATTGTGAGCTTGAGAATCTTTGAGAATGGTGTGTCACAACTTGAATCTTTGGGTACACATTTGATCTTTGCATAAGTAAATTGAGTCTTGTTGTGTGCATTCATGATTGAGTCTTGTGTAGCACTGTTCGAGACCACCTTTTTGAACGGCTGAACTTGAGTTTGCTTGAGGACAAACAAAAGTTTAAGTTGAGGGTGTTGATGAGTCCACCATTTGGACTCATTTAGGGCTATATTTTGATAGAATTAGTGTCCTCAAATGCATATTTTGTCTCAATAGTTGATGAAAACCCTTAAGTTTAAGGTATTTGGAGTTTGAGGGAAAGCATGGACACTACTTAGCAAAAAGGAACAAAGGCAGCTGAAAGAACGAAGAAATAAAGATCTGAGAATCGCCGAACCCATTCGGCGAGTTGACTAAAGGCCTTACCTCGCCTTTTGTTCCAGTGTGCTGAGCCCTAAAAGAAATGATCAAATCGGCGGTGAAAAAGAGCAGTCGGCGTTTCACCGAGCAGTTCTGCGAAGCAGTACTATGTCGCCCAATGATCCAAAATATGACGATGAAACCTATCAAAGGGCGGATCATCGAGTTGATTGGCGATCTCGACTAAAGGCGCCGAATGATCCACTGCAGCACAGATTTTTGAAAACTATAAATACTCGTTGAGAGTTGTTTCTTAATATTAGATTTTTAATATAGAATTTTTAACATAGAATTTTGAGTTTTAAGTTTGGAGAGGGTTTTGAAGAACTTGAAGATTCAAAGGGTTTCAACTCCAAGAATTTGGACTTGGGTCTTGTGGATTCTGCACTCTTGGCTTGTTTTGAGACTTAAATCTTCATACCCATTTGAATGCAAACTCATATTGGTATAAATTTCTATATCTTGTAGATGTCTAGCTAAAACCCCAATTATTGGGGTGTGATTTGTGAATATGGGTTAGATTATCTGTTGGGTCTTGCTTGTTGATGATTTATTTGTTGTTTAGATGTGATTTCGTTTAGTAGTTGTGGTGGAACTTAATGAAATTATAGTTGCAAACATGATTTCGCCTTTCTGTTTTCAGCTTGCTCGAGAGAGAGGTCGTAAAACTAAGCCTACTAAATTGATGGCCGGTGTGATTGGGTCGACATGAGGTTCTGCTCGAGAGAGTGAACCCTAGTCCTTCTCCCACACACTCAGCTCGAGAGAGCGAGTGGGCTAAGGCGGAGGCTATTCTTCATGCGGCAGGTGTTAGAGAGAAACCGAGTTGATTCGGGGTAAGTTGCTCGAGAGAGAATTTACGCCCACTATAGTCTAGCCTAGTCACAAATATTCAACGGATTTATTATCAAAAACATGTACCCAATAGTTTAGTTTATCCCGTATTCCTATCATATCCCAAGAACCCCATCTCCTTGATTAGTATTCTTTGCATTTTTGCTGTTTTTTGTTTACTTGTGACAAACCCCCACTGATAATTGACGCTTGCGTCACCCCTTAGATTTAACATGTTTGTATTCGAAAATATTTTTAGCTATGACTAATTAGAACTAAATTTTATTTTTCTATTAATTCTTGAGTCCACTCCCTTGGGACTCGACCCCAACCCTTGGTTGGGTTACTTTACTATTGTACGATCGTAGACACTTGCATTGGAAGTTGTGTCTTGATTACGCAAACATCAGCAATGTAATAGCTTATGCTTCTAGACAACTTAAGGTTCATGAGAAGAACTACTCGACTCATGACCTTGAGCTTGCAGTCGTAGTATTTTCCCTAAAGATTTGGAGACACTACTTGTATTGTGTTCATGTTGATGTGTTCACAAACCATAAGAGCCTCCAATATGTGTTCACACAAAAAGAGTTGAATCTCCATTAGAGGAGATCGCTTGAATTTCTCAAGGACTATGATCTAAATGTGCTTTACCATCCTGGTAAGGGCAATGTAGTGGCTGATGCCCTCAGCAGGCTATCTATAGGTAGTGTAGCACATGTTGAGGAAGAAAGAAAAGAGATAGCCAAAGATGTTCACCGGCTTGCTCACTTAGGAGTTTGCCTTACAGACACATCAAATAGTGGGGTGATAGTTCAGAATGGATCAAAATCTTCATTCGTAGAGGAGGTTAGGGAAAAACTGGGTAGTGACCCTATATTACTTTAGTTGAAAGGTGAAATTCATTAGCAGAAAGTTGAGGTTTTTCTCCTAAGAGTGAGATGGTGTGCTTTGTTACCAAGGTCGCTTATGTGTTCCTAATGTGGGTGAGTTGAGGCAGCACATCCTTACAGAAACTCATAACTCCAGGTATTCCATTCATCGAGGTGCCACTAAGATGTACCGTGATCTACAGGAAGTCTTTTGGTGGAACGGCATGAAGAGGGACATAGCAAATTTTGTGGCTAAGTATTCTAACTGTCAACAGGTTAAGGTAGAACATCAGAAATTAGGAGGTATGACTCAAAAGATTAACATTCCTACAGGGACTTCATTACGGGTTTACCTCGTACTCGGAGACAACATGACTCCATTTGGGTGATAGTGGACAGAGTCACTAAGTCTGCTAACTTCTTGGTTGTCAAGACTACAGATTCAGTGGAGGACTATGCCAAACTCTACATCAATGAAATAGTCAGGTTGTATGGGCCCCCCTTATCTATCATCTCAGATAGAGGTCCTCAGTTTACCTTTTATTTCTTAAAATCATTTCAGAAAGGTCTTGGTACTCAGGTAAATCTCAGTACAGTATTTCATCCACAGACGAATGGTCAAGTAAAATGTACCATTCAGACCTTATAGGACATGTAGAGAGTTGCATGATCGATTTCAAGGGTAGTTGGGATGATCACCTACCTCTCATAGAGTTCGCCTATAATAATAACTTCCATTCTAATATTCAGATGGCCTCGTATGAGGCACTGTATAGGCATATATGCACGTCCCTGATTGGTTGGTTTGAAGTAGGTGAAGCAGCCTTGATAGGGCCAGATTCAGTTCATGAGGCAATGGAGAAGGTCCAACTCATCAGAGATAGACTAAAGATAGCTCAGAGTCGTCAGAAGTCCTATTCATATGTGAGGAGAAGGGACTTAGAGTTCGAAATCGATGATTGGGTTTTCCTAAAGGTGTCACCTATGAAAGGAGTGATGAGATTTGGCAAGAAAGGAAAGCTCAGTCCTATATATGTAGGTCCTTACAAAATCGTGAAAACGGTTGGTAATGTGGCATATGAGTTAGAGTTGCTAGTAGAACTAGCAGTGGTTCATCCAGTCTTTCACATTTCCTTGTTAAAGAAGTGTGTGTGGGATCCGATATGAATAGTACCATTAAAGAGGGTGGCTGTGAAGGATAGTCTCACTTATGAAGAATTTCCAGTTGATGTTCTTGACCGTCAGGTTCATAGGTTGAGAAATAAGGAAGTCGCTTAAGTGAAGGTTTTATGGAGGAGTCAGTCCGTAGAAGGAGCTACTTGGGAAGCAAAAGAAGCCATGAAGGCCAAGTATCCTCAACTTTTCCTTTCCGATTCCATTTCAGCTTGAGATAACAGTTCCTCTCTAGTCTCTCAGTTTACTCATGCGTAAATTCAACCTTACTATCTTGTTCCTTTAGTTGTTCTTGTATTTCAACATATTTGCATATTCTTGGAACTCAGTTCAGTTAGATATCAATTTCTAGTACTTAGTGGTAGGGATTACAACTCCTTCTCACCATACTTAGCTTGTTTAGACTTCAATCGAGGATGAATGGTCCCAAGGGGGAGATATTGTAACACCTTGAATTTGAGAAAATATAAAAATACAGCTTTCCAAGACCTGGTGCAAGAACCACAGAAGCCTCTGACGGTCTGTGGTCTAACACATGGTCCATTTGTGGGGTCCGTCGTTAGGCACCAAATGTTTACGCTCGTTGATCCCACCCACGGTTGAACATGATACTCCGTGTTGGACCTACGGACCGTAGGTGAGGGTCAGTAGCCAATTGGAGGGAAATGGTTGTTGGGTCAACTTCAGACGGTCATATATTTTAGCACTAAATGAATTAGGTGCCCCATGAACTATAAAATGAAAGATAATTTAATTCTCTTTCCAACACCACAGAGTTTGCTATAATCCCATTTCAGAGTAAAAAATTATGCTCGTTTTAGTGAAGCCCTGTTGGGTAGAGCTTGACCGACGACCCCTACCGACGGTTGGTAGGTCAAACGACAGCCCGTCAGTCCTGTTGTAGGTAGCACTCGCCAGATTTAAGTAAGGGTCATTTTGGTCCTTTACCCTATGCGTTGGGAACTTAAACTACGTCGTTTGATGCCTAAACTACATAATTTTACTAAGTTTAAGCCTAATAACTTAATCAAACATACCTAGAACCTTTATTCACCAAAAAAATCAAAACATAGAGCAAAAAGGGAAGAAAGAGGATCCAGTTTCCCAAGAACAACCAGAAGGTTTGCTTCAAGTTTCAGCCACGAAATCAAAGGATTTCTTTGTAGATTTCGTCATCAGGTATGTGGGATTTGACTAGTGGGTTCCTTTCATCCACTAGGTTCCTAGAATTCAATCAGTTCCTTGAATCTACATAGCTTGTTTAGACCTAGGGTTTGTAAAATCTTGGGAAATTATTATGATTTCAGCTGCTATATAATCAATAGTCTAAATATCTATTTTGTTGGAAAGTTTGCTTAATCCTTGTATGAAACTCAGAACCCTAGTTTGTATAAATTCTCTTAGTTCATGAATTATACTTGCTAGGTCAGTTAAACAGATAATCATGCTCCAGATTTCAATGTCACATTATCAGTACATAAATATTGCATTCTCAAATTGTATATCAGTATTTGAGTTATTCAGTATTTTAGTTACATTTGTCTTTTATACATATTCAGTTGAGAGTAGACTTAGCACCGAGTTGGACTAGGGTTTAGCATACCCTCATAGTCCCAGAACTAGGTGCCCCCGTATGATTATAAGTCCCCTCTGTTGGGCATCAGAATTAGTGATCACGCCAGTCATGCCTTTATACCCCTGATAAGGTATATTGGGTCCTCTCGAGGGGGGGTATACATTGGACTCCATGTTTAGCTCACGTTGTTTTATGTTGGTTAATAGTACCTCCCACAGTCAGACTTTCAGTGCATTTGACCAGGTTTTCAGTATATACTACAGTATTCAGTTTAGCATGTCATGTTCATGTGTAGCACTTGCTCATTGCATTCAGTTTAGCTCTTTATTTATCTTTTTAGTATTTACATTCTTGGTCAGTTTACAATATTGCTCAGTTATGCCTTGTTTCAGCTAATATACGTTAGTTCACCTTAGTATCTATATCCTGCATGCTCAGTACATTCCAAGTAGTGATGCATACTCTGCGCTATATCCTTTCATGATGTAGATTCAGGTAGTCAGCATTCAGACCGCACTTAGATCGATTCTTGGCTAGTATTCAACAACTTCAGTGGTGAGTCCTCATAGTTCGAGGACAACATACATGGGTTTCATTTTTAGTCTTTTATTCAATTTTCAATATTGGTAGAGTTAGTTGGGCTATGTCCCAACAACTATAGTTAGTTAGAGACTTTTCAGACATTATAGTAGTGTCATGCCCTGAGCCTACACCCTGGGCGGGACTGACACTCGAGAACCATCGTTGTCCCCAAGCGAAACCTTTACCTAGCTTACTACTCAGAGGAAGACTTAATGTCACGCCCCGAGCCTAAACGGTGGGTGGGACTGGCACTCGAGAACCATTACTGGCCCCAAGCGAACCCTTGTCCTGACTTACTTACTCATCGGAAGACTTTTAAGCATTAAGAAAAGAAGCCAAATACAAGATAACTCAACAGTACTGTCTCAAAACTAAAGTCATAATATTTCAGAAATAAACATTTAACTTAGCCAAAGTGGCAACTCAAATCTGAACATAAGCCGGTAACAAGATAATGACGAATGAAGTAACATCTGACTGTCTATGAAGCCTCTAAAACAACTGAGATGGATGTTGGGACAAGACCCACGACATCCTAGTGAACTAACTAATACTGAAAGCAATAAAAAGGGATCCTTCAGAAGCAAGGAGGCTCACCAAGAAGTCTGGATCTTAACTAGAATCAACGATGCGCTGGATGCTAATCCTGGTTACCTGTATCTGCATCATTAAAAGATGCAGGCCAAATGACATCAGTACATTGAATGTACAAGTATGCGAGGGGAATTCTAAAACAAGACATAAGCTTGAAAGGAACTGAAGAACTTACCTGGCTCAACTTAACTCAAATTAACTGAACTCATTTCAATAAAAAGCAGGATAAAACAAGTGCATTATAAAGAAAAGCTTTTTAAACATGGATGTCAACTCTGTGTATTTGAAAATACAATACTACTCTGTGTGTATGCAAAGATAAAAATATAACTCTGAAATGTATGTAAAAATACAATTAAACTATTTACATAGGAATACAAATACTTCTGTGGGAGTTTATCTAAACGACAACCATCACATAAGAGCTATTATGATGATACAACGTTTGGTCTCACGCTGCCAGGGCCGTCTTATACCTTGCTGAGGGGTATATAATCTAAAAAGTATGACCGTTTTCTACCCATGATGGCTACATGGTTTATGGGGGCTGGGAGTTATCTGAACTCTATCCCATATCGGTGCTCAATACTACTCCCAAAATATGATACTCGCTTTTATGTTGAAATACATACTTCTTTCTGTGATTTGAGATAATTGCTCAAAAACATAGCTCAAGAGCTATCTTGGAAATCAAAGTTTCCTCTCTTGCTTAATTGTGAAAGTATTTACTTTTTCTAAAAAGTAGCTCAAAGGCTCTTTGGAAATCAAGGTTTCTTTTCTTCTTTAAATGTGAAAACATTTTATTCTTTGGGAATACATAGTCCCGATATACTCTTTTGAAGAAATGAACTTCAAACTTTACTCTTTATTCTTTACTCTTTACTCAACTCAAATCTCAAGCCTTTAAACAAAGTTAAAACGTTTGTAAAAGACTTTTGGAAAACTCTGTGAACTCCTCTTGACTTGGCTCTTCACTTTCCTTGAATTTGAATTTATAGATTCAAGGATTATAATTTGTGATAGGAAAGATCTCATGATGTTTAGGAGTGTTTTTAGATAGTTAAACATGAGAAAAGATCAAGAAATCACTATCTGGAAGCATGTTCGCAACGCGGAGATGCATTTAATTATTTGGTCGTGAAATAATTTTTGAGGCAGAACGGTCCGTGACCACTCCGCGACGTGGAGAGAATTTGTCAATTCTGAGGAACAGGTCCGCGACGCAGACTTGGTACCCAGATTTGCCCGACTTGTTCCTTCTTCATCTTCTAACCCCAAATCACCTAAATTCGATTCATTTTCTTAATTCCTGTTTAGATTCAGATTCCCAACACATGTACAAAAGAATCTAAATCAAAACAACTCTAACAATCGACCTTAAACTCTCAAGAACTCCTCAATCTCATCCCAAATTCAAGAACGGAAGCAATTCAAGAATACAACTCAAGAACATCAAAGTCTCAATCTTTTAGTACGAAAATCATACTAAAAATAAACATGTTTGGCGCGTGGGTGAATGAACCCAACGCTATGTGAACTCACATACCTCGTAGGGGTCACCCCTTGATGAAATCCACAAGCAATTCTTGAAGAACTTGATGATTCTTGCTCCTTCTCCTCTTTTCTCTTCTTCTTTTCTCTTTTCTAAAACCCTAACTCAATATCGTAAAAGTGTAAACTGAATCTTATCAATTTAGACCCCAATTAATTACCAAAAATCTAAATTAAGTCATGGGGTATGGAAAAGACCATAATGCCCTTCTAAAATCCGGATTAGACTTTTCTTATTTGAACATCCCAACTTCAAATGGGCATATCTCACTCATACGAACTCGGAATCGCCAAACTCGGCGGCGTTGGAAATATTATTCCAAGATCTTTCCTAAGATATCTGGAAACACACCTAACTCATCCTGATCTAGGAGTTATGGTCGTTTGAAGTTGACCAAAAACCCAACTTAACATACTTAACAAAATTTCCAGATTTTTATATTCTTTCCAAAAATGACTATTTCCAATTTTTAACTTCTTTCTAGTTACGGGGTGTTACAATATCTCCCCCTTGGAAACATTCGTCCTCGAATGAGCTTACTCTTAGTAGGCTAAGGGTGTAACATCAAACATATAGTTCAAACACCCAACAAGCACAATGCAATTACAATATGCCAACTTATAAATAAAATGCCAATAAAAAGGATTAGTACCTTAATTAGGAACTTCTTCGGATTCGAAGAGATGTGGATATCTCTTCTTCATATCCTCCACAGTTTCCCAAGTAGCTTCCCTAAAAAATTGGTTCCTCCAAAGGACTTTGACTGATACTACTTCCTTAGTCCTCAACTTGCGAACTTGGCGATCTAGAATCTGGACTGGAATCTCTTCATAAGATAAGCTATCCTTGATCCCAATATCTTCAGTTGGTATGATCAATGAAGGATCGCCCATGCACTTCTTCAACATAGAGATGTGGAATATCAGATGAACTGCGGCAAACTCTTGTGGTAGCTCCAACTCATAAGCTACATTACCTACCCTTTTTGATATTCTGTAAGGGCCATTATACCGGGGACTAATCTTCCCCTTCTTACCAAATCTCATAACACCCTTCATGGGTGAAACTTTCAAGTATACCCATTCATCTACTTCAAACTCTAACTCCCTTTTCCTAACATTAGTGTAAGATTTTTGACGACTTTGCGCCGTTTTCAACCTCTATTGGAAAACTTTAACCTTCTCCATAGCTTGATAAACTAAATCTGGTCCTATCAACCTTGCTTCACCAACTTCAAACCATCCAATAGGAGATCTACATCTTCTCCCATAAAGAGCTTCATAAAGAGTCATTTGGATGCTAGAGTGGTAACTATTTTTGTAAGTAAATTCGATGAGAGGTAGGTGATCATTCCAATTACCTTTGAAATCAATCACACAAGCCCTCAACATATCCTCTAAGGTCTGAATAGTGCGCTCTGCTTGCCCGTCTGTCTTAGGATGAAAGGCAGTACTTTAGTTCACCTTTGAGCCCAAACCCTTTTGGAATGACTTCCAAAACTGTGTAGTAAATTGCGCACCTCTGTCTAATATAATGGAGACTGGAGCTCCATGAATTCAAACCACTTCTTGAAGATACAACTTGGCATAGTCTTCTGTTGAATGGGTGGTCTTTACCGGCAAAAAGTGGGCTGATTTTGTCATTCTATCAAAAATCACCCAAATTGAATCATGTTGCCTACGAGACCTTGGTAAACTTTTGATGAAATCCATATTAATCATCTCCCACTTCCATTCCGGAAGTTCTATATTTTGAGCCAAACCACCGGGCCTTTGATGCTATACTTTAACTTGTTGGCAATTCAGACACTTACCAACAAATTCTGCAATGCCCTTCTTCATACTACTCCACCAATAGACTTTTATCAAGTCGCAATACATCTTTGTGGAACCCAGATGAATGGAATATCTAGAGCTATGTGATTCCTCCATGATCCTTTCTTGGAGTTCATCCACCCTTGGTACACACAATCTACCTTGATACCTCAATACACCATCTCCCCATTGTTCAAAAGCCAATACTTTTTGCTTATGAACATTTGCCTTCAATTCAAGAAAAATTGGGTCTTGGTCTTACTTCTCTTTTTCTTCTGACACTAATGATGATTCAGCCCTATTCATCACCACTACTCCTCCTTCTGTAGAATCCATTATGTGAACTCCCACGCGTGCAAGTCTATGCACATCCATTGCTAGTTCTTTCTTATCTTCCTCAAAATGAGCAGTACTACCCATAAACAACCTGCTCAGGGCATCAGCAACAACATTAGCCTTACCTGGGTGGTAAAGAATACTCATTGTCAAAATCCTTTAGTAATTCTAACCACCTCTTTTGTCTGAGATTAAGCTCTTTCTGAGTAAACACATACTGAAGACTCGTGTGATCAATGGACACATCTACATGAACACCATAAAGATAATGGCGCCATATTTCCAAAGTAAAAACTACGGCAGCCAACTCTAGATCATAGGTTGGGTAGTTCCTCTCATGAACTTTCAACTGTCTTGAGGCATAAGCTATAACTTTGCCATTCTGCATTAATACACAACCCAAACCAACTCTAGACACATCACAATAGACAACAAAGCCTTGCGTACCTTCTGGTAAGGTTAAAACTAGGGCAGTAGTCAACCTCTTTTTCAATTCCTGAAAGCTTTTCTCACAAGCTTCAGACCATTGAAAATTCACTATCTTCTGAGTTAACTTGGTCAAAGGGAATGGAATAGATGAGAACCCCTCTACGAACCTTCTATAATAGCCAGCCAAACCCAAGAAACTCCTAATATCAGTTGGAGATGTGGGTCTAGGCCAATTCTACATTGCCTCTATTTTCTGAGTATCAACTTTAATTCCCTCTCCAGACACAATGTGGTCTAAGAATGCCACAGGCTCAAGCCAAAACTCACACTTAGAGAACTTAGGATACAACTCTCTACCTTTAGAGTCTGGAGAACTATTCTGAGATGACTAGCATGATCTTCTTCATTCCTCGAATAGATTAGTATGTCATCAATGAATACGATAACAAATATATATAAATAAGGCCTGAATACTCTATTCATAAGGTCCATGAACGTTACAAGCGCATTGGTCAAACCAAAGGACATAACTAGGAACTCATAATGACCATAATGGGTCCTGAAAGCTTTCTTTGGAATATCACATTCCCTCACTCTTAACTGATGGTAGCCTGATCTGAGGTCTATCTTGGAGAAACAAGTAGCACCCTAAAGCTGATAGAAAAGATCATCAATCCTTGGGAGATGATATTTGTTCTTGATAATAACCTTGTTCAATTGACGGTAATCTATACACATCCTAAGGGAATCATCCTTCTTCCTCACAAATAAGACCGAAGAGCCCCAAGGTGAGACTTGGTCGAATGAAACCCTTACCAAGGAGATCTTTCAACTGCTCTTTAAGCTCTTTCAACTATGTTGGTGTCATTCTATATGGCGGAATAGCTATAGGATGAGTAACTGGAAGAATGTCTATACCGAAGTCTATTTCTCTCTTAGTAGGGACTCCGGGAAGATCATCAGGAAACACTTCTGGAAACTCTCTTACTACTGAAACTGATTGAATATGAGATATCTCAACACTAGAGTCATTAACTCGGACTAAGTGATAGACACACCCCTTGGAAACTAACTTCCTCGCCTTAAGGTACAAAATAAAACGACCCTTAGGCACTGCTGAACTGCTTTTCCACTCTAAGACTGGCTCATTTGGAAACTGAAACTTGACAACTCGAGTTCTACATTCAACTGAGGCATAACAAGCATGGAGTCATTCTATACCAAGAATGACATCAAAATCTACCATGTTTAACTCAACTAAATCAACCATGGTACTTTTGTGATTGACGAAAATGGGAAAATCACAATAGACTCTCTCTACTAGAATATACTCACCAACAGGTGTAGAAACACTGAAGGGCTCACTAAGTTGCTCAGGAAGAACACTAAAATTCATTGCAACATACAGAGTTACAAATGACAAACTCGCTCTTGGATCTAGCAAAGCATAAATATTAAAGTTAAAGACTTGGATCTTACCGGTGACCACATCTAGTGAATCTTCTTGCTCTTGGCGACTATTGATAGCATATAAGCGGTTTTCTCCTCCGCTAGTACCGGAAGTATCCCCTCTAGGTACAACTCTGTCTAGTGGAGCAACTGAAGAAGACTGGGCTCTATTGCCCCCATTACCACTACCCTGGTTATTCTTTGGACACTCTCGCATGAAGTGACCATTCTGGCCACACTTAAAGCAACCAGCGGATCCATCACGACATGTTCCTGAGTGGTTCCTTCCACACTTAGCACTTGCAAAAGGCTTGCTACCCCCTTGAGCCATACAACCCTGAGAATAGGTAGGTTTGGCTCTGAAATTCTTACTATTGTACTCACTTTTGTTCTTTGGACAGTTGCACTAGTAGCTGATGAAACAAGTCCCTTCTGTTTCTGTTGGAAGGATGACCGGTTGGCATTACTCTTATGATGTCCGGACTCATTCCCTATCTCAGCTCTCTTATTCTTCAACTCTTCTCTATCCCTCAGCTTCTCTTCCTCAACCTGCTGCACATAGACCATCAACCTTGTTATATCTATGTCACTTATTAGCATTGCAGCCTTAACTTCCTTACTCAACAGATGAGACAACCCAGCTACAAATAAACTTATTTTGCCCCTCATGTCAGCAACCATCTCCGGAGCATACCAAGAAAGTTGTGTGAACCTCAGACTATACTCATGAACGCTCAAGGAATCTTTCTTAAGTGTGAGGAACTCTCGTACCTTAGCCTCTTTCAGTTCTCTGGGGAAGAAATGCCCCAAGAAGGCCTCCTCAAACAAAGCTTAGCTAATAATCGGTTACGCGCAAGCAGAAGTTAGAAATAAACTATATAGAGATGAACTCTATCACTCGAAATGAGTATGAAAGAAGTGAGATAGTTCCTAAATGTTGCAGCCTCCTATTTATAAATGTGGCATGCTTCACACAAAATAACTAGGACTCTACAAACACGACTTCATAAACTCTCTAGGACTCTTGAACTCTGCGCTCTGATACTAAGTTTGTCATTCCCCGAGCCTACACCCTAGGCGGGACTGGCATTCGAGAACCATTGTTGGCCCAAAGAGAAACCTTAGTCTAACTTACTTACTTAGCGAAAGACTTTTAAGCATTTAGAAGAGACCCTAAATACAAGATAACTCAACAGACTCAAAACTAAACTCATAATGTTTCAGAAATAAACATTTAACTTATCCAGAATGGCAACTCAAATATGAACATAAGCCAATAACAAGATAATGACAAATGAACTAACATATACTGTCTATGAAGCCTGTAAAACAACTGAGATGGAAGTCAGGACAAGACCCACGACATACTAATGAACTAACTAAAACTGAAAGTAATAAAACGGGATTATTCGAAAGCAAAGAGGCTCACCAACAAGTCTGGAGCTTAACTAGAATCAAAGATGCGCTGGATGTTGATCCTGGTTACCTGTATCTGCATCATTAGAAGATGCAGGCCAAATGGCATCAGTACATTGAATGTATGAATATGCGAGGGGAATTCTTAAACAAGACATAAGCTTGAAAGGAACTGAAGAACTTACCTGGCTCAACTCAACTCAAACTTAACTGAACTCATTTCAATATAAAGCAGTATAAAACAAGTGCAATATAAAGAAACTCAGTGTATTTGGAAATACAATAATATTGTGTGTGTATGCAAAAATACAAATATAACTCTGAGATATATGTAAAAACACAATTAAAATGTGTATATAAGAATACACATACTTCTGTGGGAGTTTCTCTAAATGACAACCATCACGTAAAAGCTATTGTGATGATACATCATTTTGCCTCACGCTGCCAAGGCCGTCCAATACCTTGCCGAGGGTATAGAACCTAACTACTAAGTGGATCCACTAGTCTATGCTAAAAAGCACTAAGTAATCATCTAAAAAGTATGACCCTTTTCTACCCATTATGGCTAAATGGTTTATGGGGCTGGGAGTTGTCTGAACTTTCCCCCATATCGGTGCTCAATACTGCTCCCAAAATATGATACTAGTTCTTATGTTTAAAAACATAATTCTTTCTGTGATTTGAGATAATTGCTCAAAAACATAGCTCAAGGGCTATCTTGGAAATCAGAGTTTCCTCTCTTGCTTAATTGTGAAAGCATTTACTCTTTTCTAAAAACTAGCTCAAAGGCTCTTTGTAAATCAAGGTTTCCTTTATTCTTTAAATGTGAAAACATTTAACTCTTTGGGAATACATAGTCTTGATATACTCTTTTAAAGAAATGAACTTCAAGCTTTACTCTTTACTCAACTCAAAACTCAAGTCTTAAAACAAAGTTAAAAAATTTGTAAAAGACTTTTGGAAAACTCTATGAACTCCTCTTGACTTGGCTCTTAACTTTCCTTGAATTTGAATTTATGGATTCAAGGATTGTGATTGTGATAGGAAAGATCTCATGATGTTTAGGAGTGTTTTTAGATAGTTAAACATGAGAAAAGATCAAGAAATCACTATCTGGAAGCATGTCTGCGACGCAGAGATGCATTTAATTATTTGGTCGCGAAATAATTTTGAGGCAGAACGGTCCGTGACCATTCCGTGACGCAGAGTGAATTTGTCAATTATGAGGAATAGGTCCGCGACGCGGTCCTGGTACCCATATTTTCCCGACTTGTTCCTTCTTCGTTTTCTTACCCTAAATCGCCTAAATTCGATTCTTTTTCTCAATTCCTCTTTAGATTCAGATACCCAATACATGTACACAAGAATCTAACTCAAAACAACTCTAACAATCGACCTTAAACTCTCAAGAACTCCTTAATCTCATCCCAAATTCAAGAATACAACTCAAGAACATCAAAGTCTCAATCTTTTAGGATGAAAATCATACTGAAAATAAACATGTTTGGCGCGTGGGTGAACGAACCCAATGCTATATGAACTCACATACCTCGTAGGGGTCACCCCTTGACGAAATCCACAAGCAATTCTTGAAGAACTTGATGATTCTTGCTCCTTCTCCTCTTTTCTCTTCTTCTTTTCTCTTTTCTAAAACCCTAACTCAATATCGTAAAAGTGTAAAATGAATCCTATCAGTTTAGACCACAATTAATTACCAAAAAAAGAAATTAGGACATGGGGTATGGAAAAGACCATAATGCCCTTCTAAAATCCGGATTAGACTTTCCTTATTTGAACATCCCAACTTCAAATGGGCATATCTCACTCATACGAACTTGGAATCACGCAAACTCGGCGGCGTTGGAAAGATTATTCCAAGATCGTTTCTAAGATATCTGGAAACACACCGAACTCATCCTGAGCTAGGAGTTATGGTTGTTTGAAGTTGACAAAATACCCAACTTAACATATTTAACAAGTTTTCTAGATTTTTATATTCTTTCCAAAAATGACTATTTCCAATTTTTAACTTCTTTCTAGTTCTTTCTAGTTACGGGGTGTTACACTTAACTTAACAAGAAACAGTCTGAAAGGATAATTCATGCAATAACTTAAAGAAATATTAGACTAGCCAAAATGGCAACTCAAGTCTTAACATAAAACAGCTGAAAATGGAAAGACTAAAGGACTATAATTATCCGTCGATGAAGTCTCTAAAACAAAGAGGGATGTCGGGACAAGACCCCCGATCATCCTAACAACTGAAGTACTAAAATAATATAAAAGGGGTCCTCCTGAAAGCAAGGAGGCTCACCAACTGACTCTGAGTGCTCAACTGGATCAACGAGGCGCTGGATGCTGATCCTGGTTACATGTTTCTGCATCATAAAATGAAGCAGGCCAAATGGCATCAGTACATTGAATGTACGAGCATGCGAGGGGAAAACTAAACACGACATAAGCTTGAAATGAATCTGAAGAGAACACTTACCTTAGGTTTACTCAACTTAAATGCAAAATAAAACAACAGTAAAAGTGCAGCTTATATAAATCATTTAAACAGTAAATAACAACTCAATTTACTCATATAATAAAGTAATATAATTATGTGGGAGCTTCTCTAACCGACAACCACTACTATGAGCTAAAGTGATGATACAATGTCTCGCCCACGCTTCCAGAACTGTCCTATAACTTGTCGGGATATAAAACGCCTCAACTAAGTAGATCCACTAGTCTATGCTAAAAAGTACTAAGGGATTATCTAAAAAGTATGACCCTTTTTTCTACCCACGTTTGCCACATGGTTTATGGAGACATTGAGTTGATATGAACTCGTCCCCACATCGGTGCTCAATACTACTCCCAAAATACTTAGCTCATATGTTTTATAAAAACAAAACTCTTTCTGTGGTTTGAAATAATTACTCAAAAACTAGCTCAAATGCTCTCTTGGAAATCGGTGTTTCCTCTCTTGTTTAAATGTGAAAACATTTACTCTTTGGGAATACATATTCCCGATATACTCTTTTTGAAGAAATGAACTTCACTCCTTACTCTTTACTCACCTCAAAACTCAAGTCTTAAAACAAAGTTAAAAGGTTTGTAAAAAACTTTTGGAAAAACTTTATGAACTTCTCTTGACTTGACTCTTAACTCTCCTTGAATTGAATTATGGATTCAAGGCTCATGATCCCATGTTATGGATGATTTCATGTTGTTTAGATGTACCTTAGAGTATAGAAATCAACTAGGAAACATAGGTATAATTCAAGGAAACTCAAACGGAAAGAAGTGGGAAAGGGTAGAAGACTTGGTGTCCTTGGCGCTTTGAGTGGTGCGGGGCGCTAGAGGCAAAACTTCAGAGTCTGGGTTGGGGCGCACTGGCTGGTGCGGCTCCCCAGAACCCAAACTACAGAAGTTCTTTTGGGGCTCTCTGGGTGGCGTGGCGCCTCAGCCCCCTCTCCAAATTTTTGACGAATTTTCTTGCTTATTTTTCAACTCTAAACTCCCTAGATTCGAATGGTTTCTTCCCCAAACGATTAGATTCGAATACACAACAAAAACGTACAAGAAACAACCCATAAACAACCTTAAATCTCATCAAACCACCTCAATAACTCCTACAAAACTCAACAATCAAGATTCAAACAAAACTTAAATAAAATTCATTAAGAACTCATAGTCTTTTCTTTCAAGAAAACAATTATTCAGAATTGAATCATGATTGGCGCTTGAGTGAACTAACCCAACGCTATGTGATCTCACATACCTTGTAGGGATCAACCCTTGACAAAATCCACAAGCCTAGCTTCAAAAACTTGACGATTCCTTGCTTCTTCTCCTCTTTTCTCCTCTTCTTTTCTCTTCTCTCAAAACCCTAACTTGTTTTCAATAGCGTAAAACGAATCCAATCAGTTTAGACCCCAAATTAATTACCAATAACGAAATTAATTAATTGGGTATGGAAAAGACCAAAATACCCTTCCAAAATCCGGTTTTGACATTCCTTATCTAGACAGCCCAACTTCAAATGGACATATCTCCCTCATACAAACTGGGGGCATTGGAAAGATAATTCAAATATCTTGCCTACGGTATCTGGTAGCGCATTGAGAAAGAATTTATGGTCGTTTGAAGTTGACCCAAAAGTCATACTTAACTTAACTTTGCCAAAACTTGCCAAATTTGATTATTTCCAAAAAAAAATGACTCTTTGTAGTTCTTTCAAATAGCGAGGTGTTACAAGTATAATCAGCTTGAATTGTTGAGTTTATCTTTCAGTTATCATTAAACTCTTAGTATGTTTTATATATTCAAATTAGTTGGGTTGCTCCCTATCTCAGATAGCCACTGTTTTAGCTTCCGCATAGTTCATGTCTATTTAATTATTTTTCAGTATGCTTATGATATGCCAGATACAGGGTTAGTTAGGGGTCACTCGTGATCCTAGGTCCCGTGTTACCTCAAGGGGGTAGCCTCGGGGCGTGACAATAGTGTTTTGAGGAGTCTTTTCATTTCCCTTGTTAAATGTTTAAGACTTGAGTTGCCTCATTTGTCCAGTTGAATGTTTTTCTAAATATTCTGATTTATGTATCAGATATATATGAGTTAAATCTTTGCTTTTGAGTTCATATATTGTTGAGTAAGTCTTCCACTGAGTATTGAGTCAGCCTAAGGGTTTGCTTGAGGACCAGCAATGGTTCTTGAGTGCCGCCCACGTCTCGGGTGTAGGCTCGGGGCGTGACATAGGATGTTCGGGCCAACATTGATTTTATTTAGGAGTTATATTGTTGTCGTTTGTCTTTATTTATTTTGAATCAACTCTCACTCGCGATGTAATAATAAAAATTTGGGGCTGCTATTAATTGCGGGTGGGAAATTATATGCTACGTGTCTCTTTTTTCCCCTCATATTTCACTTTATCATTTTTCTTTTACTTATTTTGATTCAACTATTTATACTCAAGGTCATTTGTTGAAGTTTTAGCAAAGTCATTGTCTAATTCTTCTTTCCGTCATCTAGATTTTTTTTTTGGAACCCCAGGATAACCCGCAGCCGCTACAACCTCTGCCACAGCCTCTGCCCTTCGGGTGAGCACTCTGTGGTGAGCACTTTGTGCGCACTGGGTAAACCCCCCATAGTGTAATAGCCTGCAAACCACACATGGGATGTAAACCGCACTAGGCAAGCCCTATGTGACAGGCTCGACTCAGAAGGCATTGAGGGGGGATCGATCCCGGGTCATCCGTGTGGATAACTACCCTCCAAACCAACTGAGCCATCCCGAAGGACCGTCATCTAGATTGGACATGACACTTTTATATATAATATATACTATCTCCTAAACTATAGTTAGTGGGAAAGTTAAAGGTATTACGAGGTCTAATCCTAACTTTTAATTAAGCAGACGCACCCCTGGAAGTATCACCTACCCAAGAGTTCTTTTTTTATATGTAAATATATTTATGTTGTTATATTTAATTCAAATCTTTCAAATATCATTTGAATATTATTATTATTTTCTAAGACCGCCTTAAATAAAATTGTTTCTATATTAAAAGAGCGCGATTAATAATATCGTTGGTATCATTCCTAAAGAAACAAACATTTGTAGCCTCCATGAATTCTCTTACGGATTTGCTTAAATCTTAAGTTTTTGCATCCTTACAAACCAACTTTAATTTTTTATTATTACTGTTTTCATCCTTTGGGGTAGATTAGCTTACGTGAGACCTTTCTAATTTTTTTCATATCTTTTGATTTTTACACTCTTTCTTTGCGTATTTATTCTCTTAATTAATTGTTACCTCATTATTAATATTTATTTTCAAAGAAAATTGATTTTAATAATAATCACGATAAATAAGTTAAATTTGTTGCATTATGTCTTAAATTGTTGTTTTAATTAAATAATTGTTTTGCTTATCTTAGTCAAGTTTGCTTAAAATAAAGTTTCGCTTATTTTATCACATAATTTACTTTAATTAATAAATAACTAATGCCCTTTTGGTTGTCTTTATTTATTGCTTGAGTAATAAAATAAGTTAGCATGTTTAAGTGCTCTATCACTTATACTTGTGTTTAGTTATTAAAATTAGCTTTACATGCTTGTTTTAAAATAAAGTTTTCTTATTCTTTATCACATAGTTCTTAAATTAATTAATAAGTGACTTTATTTGCTACATTGTTTAACAACCCCCCACTTAATTTTATGAGATACGGTCGGAAACCACATTTGTGGACCTCGAAAGGTGCCTAACACCTTCCTTTTGAGGTAACTTAAATCCTTACCCGAATCTTAGTTTTGTTGACCTTAATAACGATTAGTTAGGAGAGAATGGTGTCCTAACAAGCCTTTAATCCGTTAGTTGACGACTCTTCTTTTAATAAAAAAAGAAAAGAGTGGTCAAGTCGTTGCACAAACTCGTTTCGCGAAATATGGGGCCTGACATGGCGACTCTGCTGAGGATATTACCCAGGTTCTTACCATTATGTGTTTCATTTTTTTACGTGGGTTGTATTTATTTTTTATTTTTTTATTTCCTTGTTTGCTTTGTTAATATCATGCCTAATTCTGATTTGCTTTCCTTATTTATTTACATGTTTATTTGCTTTCCTTTTACTCTGCTTGTTTTATTTCCATGTTTAATCCTCTTTTCTTTTCTTTATTTTTATTCTCATGTTTAATCCTCTTCCCTTTTCCTTTATTGTTTATTTTACATGTTTAATCCATCTCCCTTTTCCTTTATTGTTTATTTTACATGTCTAATCCATCTCCCTTTTCCTTAAATAATTGATTTCTTTTTGTATTTTATTTATTTATTTATTTATCTACTGTTTTCCTTAAATTGTTAATGTGTTACCACTTTCCACTTAATTGCTAGTAGTTATTGCTTTAATAAACTGTTATTCGCTCATACTTCCCCCTATTGGGAACCTCCTTTTTTCATTTGTGATGTTGTGACTTTGCGCTTCTCACAAAATTATCTTCAAATACCCTTTATTAGAGAGTTGGCATATGCGTGGCAGAAGCGGATAGTCTTACTACCATGGAACTACAACCTTTTCGCATAGAATACCTTCTGCCCATGTCTACCCAAATCTCAGAAAATTTAAGTCATATATTCATAGAAAACCTAGGTGAATTGACCCTTGGCGTCAATCAACATAATTAGTAGCCACCTTATCGTCTAAAGGGCTCCAATACCCTTTAGATAAATTTCATATTATGTGTCAAACTGATCACGATAAATTAATCCAAGTCAAGTTATGATATAATGGAATTTAGAAATTTATTTGTTGTCTTTCTTTTTGCAGATTCATAATGGCCAAGTTACTTTGAGTTATTCTAATGGAATGAAGAGCTTGAAGTTTAGGATCATCCCCATTTGTCATCCCACGTCCCTCTTAGTTTCATTCATGTATTTATCGCTTTCAAAAGTTGTAGTGGTTACATTTATCAATAAAATACTTTATTTCTCACATTTTTCTAGCTCTAAACTCCAGACAATGTAAACAAGGCTTGGATTAGCTATCAAAAATCACTTACTTTTCATCTTAGGCCTATCTTTGGCTCAACCAGGCTCCTTGCATTTTAGGACGTCTATTTTAGCGAACCAATGTGTTTATTATAAATATGTTTGCGCTCCTAATTTTGCTTTAGTTTATTTTTTATTTTTTGCCTCCCCTTACCCAAAAGGTTGATTTGTGTACTCTGGCCTACCACACTAGATCAAAAGGGCCTCCTTCCCCTCCTCTTCCTTCAAGTCAAAATTATAAAGGAAAAGGTAAAATGGTTGATAACAATACCAGCACATGAAAAGTTGGTGTGATCGTTCCAAGAGAATTCTCTGGGACTTCTAAAGGGGAGAATCACTCGTATGATTTGGTTTTAAGGCTAGAACAAAAAATTATAGAGCTAGAAGAAGAAATGGCTAATATGCATGACTTGGTCAAATTATCATTATCTCTCAATACCCCATTTGAGAAAGGCATAGATAGCCACGCTACTATGAATCAGACCTCTCGTCCAAGTCATCCTCTACCCACCCATCCTACCTCTCATCCTATAAATCAATTAAACTCCACTAATATGCCTCCCACAAACATGCAACGCCCAATTTTTTCATATCGTTCAAATTCGGCATCATACCCCCAAAATAATTCTTATTCTCAAGACATGCCTCCAGTATCCACTAAGAACATGCCTTAAGCACATGCTCCTGGTAATCACAACATCAATCTTATATATGTTGAAACGACCCACTTACTCATCAATATCATGAATCAGAACCGTCTCAAAAGGATTCATTGATACAATTCATGGCTGAGGAGCTAGAAAAGTTGACTAATAGGATGGAACATGTAGAGGGAAACAAAAGAGTGGTTGGTTTAAGTTATGAAAATATATGCATGCACCCAGATGTTGAGCTACCTGAGGGGTACAAACCTCCAACGTTTGAATTTTTCAACGGCATTGGAGATCCCAAGGCTCATTTATGCATGTATTGTGATAAACTTGTGGGAGTTGGAAAGAATGAGAAAATTAGAATGAAGTTGTTCATAAGGAGTCTCACAAGCGAGGCTCTATCATGGTATATAGAGAAAGATTCTCTAAAATGGTCTAAATGGATAGATATGGCTTCTGATTTTATGGATGGATTTGGTTTCAATATTGAAAATGCACCAGATTGGTTTTATACTCAGAACTTGAAGAAAAAGCCAAGAAAAACATTTCGATATTATGTTATATGGTGGAGGTCTTAAACTGCTAGGGTTAGACCTCCTATAGAGGAATCTCAATTGAAGGACTAACTTATCCATGCTCAAGAGCCTCAATGCTATGATAGGATGATGCTCGTTGTAGAAAAGAGTTGTGCTGACACCATTAAATTGGGTGAAAGAATTAAAGCATGTATCAATAATGGTACCATCATTAATCTTGAAGCTTTGCATGCTACTAACAAAGACTTGCAATCTAAGAGATTATCAGAGAGTCGAAAGAAAGTGGGCTCTATTATGATGGCTCATGGAACTAAAACCCCTCATCCTCGCTAATATCCTACACCACCACTTTCTCAATACTAAACATCACCATATATCGCACCTCCTCAAAACTCAACATCACCAAATCCAGCACCTCATCAATACCCAACACTTATTTATCCATCACTTTCTCCCTACCAAGCACCACCATATCAAATTTCTCCACATCAAACACCTTCTCCACAATATCAATACCCTACCTATACTGTTTTTAATGTACAACCTACATATTTTCAAACTCCTCCACCTACACAACGACAAAATTACAGAAATTGACCCAACTTTGAAAAGAAGCCCATCAAGAACTATACTCCTTTAGTTGAACCCATAGACCAACTCTATGAGAGGCTTAATGTGGATGGCTATGTAGAACTTATTCCCTCTATTAACTCAGACACTCAATCCAAATGGTATGACCCCAATAAGATTTGTGACTATCATTCAGGGATGAAGGGGCACACTACTGAAGCATGTCATTCTCTTAAAGACAAAATTCAAAACTTGATTGATACCAAAGCAATACACTTGAAGGATTCTATATATCCAACAATCAACTTCCAAATTACTCGTGAGCATGCTTGAAGTTGATGAAGCAGTTTCTAATAAGGATTCGTATCGTTTGAGTTTAATGTTGCTACATTCATACTTGAAAATGAGAAACAAAATTTGGTCCAAGTTTATCATCTCAAGAGTTTTATTTGATGCCATGGTTTATTATTTTCTACTTTGTAATTGAAACTAAGATTGACCTGATTCCCATTTAAGAGGGAAAAGTAGCACTCCTATGGATTTCGGTCTTTTCATAATAAAATGTCTCATTTTCCCATGAGCATTAAATTGGGACGGAATTTCTGAGAGGATTCCAAAAATTCATGACACACAGTTTTTGATATACAAAAAGCATTAGAGAATCATGAGTTCTATACTGGGACATAAATTTTTGAGTGGTCCTCAAAAATTTTGATAGAATTGCATGGGGAATAGAAGAATCGCCTTCAATTACCATCACGGATGAAACACATGGATCAAAGCGGAGACACAAATCAACCTCCCCTTTCATAAACTAACAATTTATCCTTGAATGTAGAAAAGACAGGCATGTATACCAGAAGCAATCTTCACATGAACAATCGTGTCACTCTCCTTCCAATGAGACAAAAGTTTAGGCTACTTTATCTTTTCAACTCTGATCACACAATCCACTACTTTTCATTCGTTTATTATTTCTCATTCGTCTATTTGTTGCATTGCATTTGGCCTACTATATTGTATTGTTTACTAACTTACATTGTCTACTTATTTCATTTGTCCTGCTTGTTGCATTGCCTACAAAAAAATGCATTGTATTTGGCCTACTATACTTTATTGTTCACTAATTTGTAATGCCTATTGAAAAATTGCATTGCCTACTGAATTTGGTATTGTCTACTAATTGCATTTTACCTACTGAAATTGAGTACCTACTATATTGCATTTGGCCTTTAAATTGCATTGCCTACAAAATTATTTTTGGCTTACTGAAGTTTGCATTGCCTACTGAATTCAGTTCCGTAGAAAATTTGCATTGCCTACTAAATTTGAATTGCCTATTAATTGCATTTGAACTACTATATTGTTGGCCTTCAAATTACATTGCCTACTAGTTATATTTGGCTCACTAAAATTGTGTTTTTTATTGAAATTGCTTACTTACTAATTGCATTTATATGATATTGTTCGCTAATTTGCATGGACTAATAGAATTACATAACCTATAAAATTGCGTAACCTATTAAAATGTGTCTATCAAAAATTAAATACTATTGCATCGAGCCTAATATGTTTGCCTCCTAGATCGTGTTGCCTAATAAAACTTTATTGCCTGTCATATTAACTTTGGTCACCATTTAATGTTCCGAAGGTGTCATAGTCTAAAGGCATCATCTCATGGCCTAAAAACATCATTTCATGGCCTAAGGATTTGACTTATGCTTATTATGTTCCAAGGCGTCTGTAATACCCCGTAACTAGAAAGAAGTTAAAAATTGGAAATAGTTATTTTTGGAAAGAATATAAAAATCTCGAAAATTTGTTAAGTATGTTAAGTTGGGCTTTTGGTCAACTTCAAATGATCATAACTCCTATCTCAGGATGAGTTAGGTGTGTTTCCAAATATCGTAAAAAATATCTTGGAATAATCTTTCCAACTCCGTCGAGTTTGCACAATTCCAAGTTCGTGAGTGAGATATGCCTATTTCAAGTTGGGTTGTTCAAATAAGGAAAGTCTAATCCTGATTTTAGAAGGGCATTATGGTCTTTTTCATACTCCATGACTTAACTTCGTTTTATGGTAATTAATTGGGGTCTAAACTGATAGGATTCAGTTTACACTTTTACGATATTGAGTTAGGGTTTTAGAGAAGAGAAAAGAGGAGAAGGAGCAAGAATCGTCAAGTTCTTCAAGAATCGCTTGTGGATTTCGTCAAGGGGTGATCCCTACAAGGTATGTGAGTTCATATAGCGTTGGGTTCGTTCACCCATGCGCCAAACATGTTTATTTTAGTATGATTTTCTTCCTAAAAGATTGAGACTTTGGTGTTCTTGGGTTGTATTCTTGAATTGCTTTCGTTCTTGAATTTGGGATGAGATTGAGGAGTTCTTGAGAGTATAAGGCCGATTGTTAGAGTTGTTTTGAGTTAGATTCTTGTGTACATGTGCTGGGTATCTGAATCTAAAGAGAAATTGAGAAAAAGAATTGA
This sequence comes from Solanum acaule, assembly GCA_036250505.1. NCBI lineage: Eukaryota > Viridiplantae > Streptophyta > Magnoliopsida > Solanales > Solanaceae > Solanum > Solanum acaule. The sequence continues at coordinate 56,187 of JAJOOR010006391.1, forward strand.
ATTTAGATGATTTGGGGTTAGAAAATGAAGAAGGAACAAGTCGGGGAAATCTGGATACCAGGTCCGCGACGCAGACCTGTTCCTTAGGATTGACAAATTTTCTCCGCGTCACGGAGTGGTCACGGACTGTTCTGCCTCAAAAATTGTTTTGCGACCAAATAATTAAATGCATCTACGCGTCGCGGACATGCTTCCAGACAATAATTTCTTGATCTTTTCTCATGTTTAACTATCTAAAAACACTCCTAAACATCAGGAGATCTTTCATATCAAAAATCACAATCCTTGAATCCATAAATTCAAATTTAAGGAAAGTTAAGAGCCAAGTCAAGAGGAGTTCATAGAGTTTTCCAAAAGTCTTTTACAAACGTTTGAACTTTTTTTAAGACTTGAGTTTTGAGTTGAGTAAAGAGTAAAGTTTGAAGTTCATTTCTTCAAAAGAGTATATCGGGACTATGTATTCCCAAAGAGTGAAATGTTTTCACATTTAAAGAAGAAAGGAAACCTTGATTTCCAAAGAGTCTTTGAGCTAGTTTTTAGAAAAGAGAAAGTACTTTCACAATTAAGCAAGAGAGGAAACTTTGATTTCCAAGATAGCCCTTGAGCTAAGTTTTTGAGCAATTATCTCGAATCACATAAAGAAGTATGTTTTTAAACATAAGAGCTAGTATCATATTTTGGGAGTAGTATTGAGCACCGATATGGGGGAGAGTTCAGAAAACTCCCAGCCCCCATAAACCATGTAGCCATCATAGGTAGAAAAGGGTCATACTTTTTAGATGATTCCTTAGTGCTTTTTAGCATAGACTAGTGGATCCACTTAGTAGTCAGGTTTTATACCCTCGGCAAGGTATAAGGCGCCCCTGTCAGCGTGAGGCAAAACATTGTATCATCACAATAGCTCTTACGTGATGCTTGTCGGTTAGAGAAACTCCCACATAAGTATTTGTATTCTTATATACCCAATTTTTATGTAGTTTTATATACATTTCAGAGTTATATTGTATCTTTGCATATACACAGAGTATTTTTGTATTTCTAAATACACAGAGTTGACATCCATGTTTTAAAAGCTTTTCTTTATATTGCATTTACATTACTACTTTATATTGAAATGAGTTGAGTTGAATTGAGTTCATCCAGGTAAGTTCTTCAGTTCCTTTCAAGCTTATGTCTTGTTTTAGAATTCCCCTCGCATACTCGTACATTGCCATTTGGCCTGCATCCTTTAATGATGTAGATACAGTTAACCAAGCTCAACATCCAGTGCTTCGTTGATCCAGTTGAGCATTCAGAGTTTGTGGTGAGCCTCCTTGTTTTTTGGACGATCCCTTTTTATTGCTTTCAGCATTAGATTGTTCATTAGGATGTCGTAGGTCTTGTCCCGATAACCATCTCAGTTGTTTAGAGGCTTCATAGACAGTCATATGTTAGTTCATTCATCATTATCTTGTTATTGACTTATGTTCAGATTTTAGTTGCCACTTTGGCTAAGTTAAATAGTTATTTCTGAAACATTATAAGTTTAGTTTTGAGACTGTTAAGTTATTTTGCATTTGGATTCTTTTCTTAATGTTTAAAGTCTTCCGTTGAGTAAGTAAGCCAAGCCAAGGGTTCGCTTGGGCTAGCAATGGTTCTCGAGTGCTAGTCCTGCCCAGGGTGTAGGATCGTGGTGTGACAAACTTGGTATCAGAGCACAGAGTTCAAGAGTCCTAGGGTGTCTATGAAGCTGTGTTTGTAGAGTCCTAGTTATCGGTGTGAAGCGCGCCACCTCTATAATTTGGAGGCTGCAACACTTGGGAAATTTTCTCACTTCTATCACACTCATTTCGTGCGTTAGAGTTTGATCTCTAAAAATTTTCTTCTAACTCGTGCTTACACGTGTCTTTCAGATCATGCCTCCAAAAAGAACTGTCTAAGGTCGTCCGGCTAGAAGGAATGCTGAACCACAAGAACAAGGGGTACCTAATGCATCAGAAGTGCAACTCCAAGGAGAGGTCACCAATGTTGAGTTTCGTGAGGCTACCCGGATGTTGAGCCAAGTTGTGACCAACCAAGCTGGGCAATAGAGGGGAAATCGACAGGAAGTGGCTGATACTTCTAGAATCCGCGAGTTCTTAAGGATGAATCCTCCGAGCTTCACAGGTTCTAATGTTACTGAGGATCGAGAGAATTTTGTTAGAGAGCTTCAGAAAGATTTTGAAATCATGCATGTTGCTGATACTGAAAGGGTGGAACTAGTTGCATACCAAATGAAGGGTGTCGCTAGGATATGGTTTGACCAGTAGAAGAAGAATCTAGTTGAGGGAGCACCACCATTGAGTTGGGCTTGTTTTGAGGAGGCCTTCTTAGGGCGTTTCTTTCCTCTCAGAACTGAGAGAGGCTAAGATACGAGAGTTCCTCACACTTAAGCAGGATTCTTTGAGCATTCATCAGTATAGTCTGAGGTTCACACAACTTTCTCGCTATGCTCCGGAGATGGTTGCTGACATGAGGAGCAAAATGAGTTTATATTTTGTTGGGTTGTCTCGTCTGTCGAGTAAGGAAGGTAAGGCTGCAATGCTAATATGTGACATGGATATAGCAAGGTTGATGGTCTATGTGTAGTAGGTTGAGGAAGAGAAGTTGAGGGATAGAGAAGAGTTCAAGAATAAAAGAGCTAAGACAGGGAATGAGTCCGGGCAGCAGAAGAATAATGCCAACCGGTCATCCTTCCAACAGAAATAGAAGGGACCTGCTCTATCATCTGCTAGTGCACCTGCACCAAAGAACAAAAGTGAGTACAATAGTCAGAATTTCAGAGTCAAACCTGTCTATTCTCAGGGTAGTATGGCACAAGGGGGTAGTAAGCCTCCTACATGTGCTAAGTGTGGTAGGAACCACTAAGGGATGTGTCTTGATGGCTCCACTGGTTGATTCAAGTGTATCTAGAATGGTCATTTCATGTGAGAATGTCCAAAGAACAAGCAAGGTAATGGTAATAGGGGAAATAGAGCCCAGTCTTCTTCAGTTGCTCCATCAGAAAGAGTTGCACCTAGAGGGGCTACTTCTGGTACTGGCGGAGGAGCAAACCGCCTATATGCTTTCACTAGTCACCAAGAGCAAGATGACTCGCTAGATCTTGTCACTGGTATGATCCAAGTCTTTAACTTTAATGTTTATGATTTGCTAGACCCAAAAGCGAGTTTATCCTTTGTAACTCTGTATGTTGCGATGAATTTTAATGTTCTTCCTGAGCAACTTAGCGATCCGTTCAGTGTTTCTACACATGTTAGTGATTCTATTCTAGTAGAGAGAGTCTATCGTGATTGTCCCATTTTTGTCAATCACAAGAGTACCATTGCTGATTTAGTTGAGTTAGACATGGTAGATTTTCATATCATTCTTGGTATAGACTGAATTCATTCTTGTTATACCTTAGTTGATTGTAGAACTCGAGTTGTCAAGGTTCAGTTTCCAAATGAACCAGTCTTAGAGTGGAAAAGCAGTTCAGCAGTGCCTAAGGGTCGTTTTATTTCGTACCTTAAGGCGAGGAAGTTAGTTTCCAAGGGGTGTGTCTATCACTTAGTCCGAGTTAATGACTCTAGTGTTGAGATATCTCCTATTCAGTCAGTTTCAGTAGTAAAAAAGTTTCCAGAAGTCTTTCGAGATGATCTTCCTGGAGTCCCTCCTGAGAGAGAAATAGACTTCAGTATAGACATATGTCACCAGTAGAGTTAAAAGAGCTTAAAGAACAATTGAAAGATCTCCTTGATTAGGGATTTATTTGACCAAGTGTCTCACCTTAGGGCGCTCTGGTCTTGTTTGTGAGGAAGAAGGATGGTTCCCTTAGGATGTGTATAGATTACCGTCAGTTGAACAAGGTTTCCATCAAGAACAAATGTCCTCTTCCAAGAATCGATGATATTTTCGATCAACTTCAGGGTGATAATTGTTTCTCTAAGATATATCTCAGATCTGGCTACCATCAGTTGAGGGTAAGGAAATGTGACATTCCAAAGATAGCATTCAGGATCCGTTACGGTCACTATGAGTTCTTAGTTATATCCTTTGGTTTGACCAATGCACCTGTAGTATTCATGGACCTTATGATAGAGTATTCAAGCCTTATTTAGATATGTTTGTTATTGTCTTCATTAATGACATACTAATCTATTCGAGGAATAAAGAAGATCGTGCTAGCCATCTCAAAATAGTTCTCCAAACTCTAAAGAATAGAGAGTTGTATGCTAAGTTCTCAAAATGTGAGTTTTGGCTTGAGTCTGTGGCATTCTTAGGCAACATCGTGCCTGGAGAGGGAATTAAAGTTGATACTCAGAAAATAGAGTCAGTGCAGAATTGGCCTAAATCCACATTTCCAACTGATATTAGGAGTTTCTTGGGTTTGGCTGGCTATTATTGAAGGTTCATAGAGGGATTCTCATCTATTTCATCCCATTTGACCAAGTTAACTGAGAAGACAGTGAAGTTTCAATGGTCTGAATCATGTGAGAAAAGTTTTTAGGAATTGAAAAAGAGGTTGACTACTGCCCCAGTTTTGACCTTACTAAAAGGTACTCAAGGTTTTGATGTTTATTGTGATGCGTCTAGAGTTGGTTTGGGTTGTGTGTTAATGCAGAATGAAAAAAGTTATAGCTTATGCCTCCAGACAGTTGAAAGTCCATGAGAGGAACTACCCGACCCACGATCTAGAGTTTGCTGCCGTAGTATTTGCTTTGAAAATATGGCTTCATTATCTTTATGGTGTTCATGTGGATGTGTTCACCGATCACAAGAGCCTTTAGTATGTGTTTACTCAGAAAGAGCTTAATCTCAGACAAAGGAGGTGGTTAGAATTACTCAAGGATTATGACATGAGTATTCTTTATCACTCAGGTAAGGCTAATGTTGTTGTTGATGCCTTGAGTAGGTTGTCTATGGGTAGTACCACCCATTTTGAGGAATGGATTCCACAGAAGGAGGAGTAGTGGTTATGAATAGGGTTGAATCATCATTAGTGTCTGAAGTAAAAGAGAAGCAAGACCAAGACCCTATTTTGCTTGAATTGAAGGCAAATGTTCATAAGCAAAAAGTATTGGCTTTTGAACAAGGGGGAGATGGTGTATTAAGGTATCAAAGTAGATTGTGTGTACCAAGGGTGGATGAACTCCAAGAAAGGATCATGGAGGAAGCTCATAGCTCTAGATATTTCATTCATCCAGGTTCCACAAAGATGTATTGCGACTTGAGAGAAGTTTATTGGTGGAGTAGTGTGAAGAAGGACATTGAATAATTTGTTGCTAAGTGTCTGAATTGCCAACAAGTTAAAGTAGAGCATCAAAGGCCCGATAGTATGGCTCAGAATATAGAACTTTCGAAATGGAAGTGGGAGATGATCAATATGGACTTCATCACAGGTTTACCAAGGTCTGGTAGGCAGCATGATTCTATTTGGATGATTGTCGATAGAATGACCAAATCAACCCACTTTTTGCCAATAAAGAGTACCCATTCAGCAGAGGACTGTGACAAGTTGTATCTCCAAGAAGTGGTTAGACTTCATGGAGTTCCGGTCTCCATTACTTCAGACAGAGATGCGCAATTTACTGCAAAGTTTTAGAAGTCATTCCAAAAAGGCTTGGGTTCAAAGGTAAACTTAAGTACTACTTTTCATCCTCAGACAGATGGGCAAGCAGAGAGCACTATTCAAACCTTAGAAGATATGTTGAGGGCGTGCGTGATCGATTTCAAGGGTAATTGGGATGATCACCTACCTCTCATCGAGTTCTCTTACAACAATAGTTACCACTCTATCATCCAAATTGCTCTTTATGAAGCTCTTTATGGGAGAAGATGCATATCTCCTATTGGATGGTTTGAAGTTGGTGAAGTTGGATTGATAGGACCAGACTTAGTTCATCAAGCTATGGAGAAGGTGAAAGTTATTCAAGAAAGGTTGAAAATAGCGCAGAGTCATCAGAAATCCTACACTGATGTTAGGAGAAGGGAGCTAAAATTCGAAGTAGATGATTGGGTTTACTTGAAAGTTTCACCCATGAAGGGTGTTATGAGGTTTCGTAAGAAGGGGAAGCTTAGTCCCCGTTATATTGGTCCTAACAGAATATCCAAGAGGATTGGTAATGTAGCTTATGAGTTGGAGCTACCCCAAGAGTTAGCAGCGGTTCATTCGGTATTTTACATCTCCATGTTGAAGAAGTGCATGGGCGATCCTTCATTGATCATACCAACTGAAGATATTGGAATCAAGGATAGCTTATCTTATGAGTAGATTCCTATTCAGATTCTAGATCCAAATTCGCAAGTTGAGAACAAAGAAGGTAGCATCAGTCAAAGTTCTTTAGAGGAATCAGTTTGTTGAGGAAGCCAATCAGGAAGCTAAGGAGGATATGAAGAAGAGATATCCACATATCTTCGAATCCGTAGAAGTTTCAAATTAAGGCACTAATCCTTTTTCTTGGCATTTTATTTATAAGTTGGCATATTGTAATTTCATTGTGCGTGTTGGGTGTTTGAACTATATGTTTGATCTTACGCCCTTAGCCTACTAAGAGTAAGCTCATTCAAGGACTAATGTTCCCAAGGGGGAGATATTGTAACACCCCATAACTAGGAAGAACTAGAAAGAAGTTAAAAATTGGAAATAGTCATTTTTGGAAAGATTATAAAAATCTGGAAAATTTGTCTAGTATGTTAAGTTCAGTTTTTGGTCAATTTTAAACGACCGTAACTCCTATGTCAAGATGAGTTAGGTGTGTTTCCAGATATTGTAGGAAATATCTTGGAATAATATTTCCAATGCTGCCGAGTTTGCGCGATTCGAAGTTCGTATGAGTGAAATATGCCTATTTGAAGTTGGGTTGTTCAAATAAGGAAAGTCTAATCCGGATTTTAGAAGGGCATTATGGTCTTTTCCATACCCCATGACTTAATTTCGTTTTTTGGTAATTAATTGGGGTCTAAACTGATAGGATTCAGTTTACACTTTTACGATATTGAGTTAGGGTTTTAGAGAAGAGAAAAGAAGAAGAGAAAAGAGGAGAAGGAGCAAGAATCGTCAAGTTCTTCAAGAATCGCTTGTGGATTTCGTCAAGGGGTGATCCCTACGAGGTATGTGAGTTCACATAGCGTTGGTTTCTTTCACCCACGCGCCAAACATGTTTATTTCAGTATGATTTTCGTCCTAAAAGATTGAGACTTTGATGTTCTTGAGTTGTATTCTTGAATTGCTTTCGTT